>JBBMJZ010012660.1:0-11262 GCA_037833815.1 Zingiber zerumbet | reverse complement strand
GGCGGTTAACGACGGCCACGGAGAGTTGTCGGAGCGCCGATGCCATCGTCATATCGCTTCGTCCTTCCGGCGATCTTCGGTGGAGCGAGAAAAAGGAGCGTTAGCGGGGCAAACGATGGGAAGTGACGGCGATGCCGATAAAAAAAAAAAAAAAGGAGATCGTGACGCGAGTAGCTTCTTCTACGATTATAATATAATTATAAATAATTAATAAATCATATAAAATGTAAAAATAAATGAGAAATTAATAAATTATATTATTAAGATTTTAATTTGATTTTATTTAATTATTTACAAATTTTATATTTTTAAATTTCTTTAATTGATTAATGCATTCGATACTCGTTTGAACTTTTTAAGACCTTTTCAAACTTATTTACAAGTTCACCAAGAACTCCATGATTACAATTTACTGAGTTTTGAATCAATATTCAAAAAATTTAGAGCTTTTATTGAATCGATAAGAGAAGACTAAAGAACTAAGCTATTCTAGGATGTAAGTCTCACTACTTCGCGTTAGCTGGCTCGGTCGTAAGGCCGAACCCATAGGGGAAGAGGGGATCATAGTGCTGGTCACCAACATTCATAGGCAGCTGGTCCACAGACTTGAACCATGTCCTTGGAAGCTTGCCGGAGAAACCATAGTCACCGAAGAGCACATCTGCCACACCTTGACCTTCTGTACCGGGCAGCCAGGCCGCGACAAGTGCATCAATTTGTTCCATATATGGTTCGATCACCAACGGCCTTCCTGAGATCAGGAGCACAACACATTTGACACTGCTGCACACATTCTGAATCACACTGACTCCAGGAGCTGGAATAGTCAGATTCAGATTGTCCCCATATGTTTCTGCATATGGATACTCTCCTATCGCAACGATCGCGTACTCAAACGCGCCATTCTTCACAAATTCAGGATCAGGGCTCTCGGAATGGATGATCTGAGTACTAGGATCGACGGTTGACTGGATCGCATTTAGAATAGGGGTACCTGTGTTCAATTGTGTAGCCAAAAGTTATGTTCAATGGTATACAGTTTTGTTTTTGAATGATTTGGTTACCAATTGTAATATTGTTGCCGCTTAGGCCTTGCCCAGTAATAGTCCACCCTCCACACTGGTAACCCAAGTTATCGGCGTGGCTTCCGGCGACAAGGATCTTGCTAGCCTTCTTAGGAAGTGGGAGCAATGGCTCACTGGCAACCTTGCCATTCTTCAACAGCACAAGTGATTTCCTTACAGCTTCCCTAGCCAATTCGCGGTGTTCCTAGCGAAGAAGAATATTATGATTCGAAACAATTTTTTTAGCGAATTGTGAAATCAAAGATGAGGGGATGGCAACCTTGCTTCCAAGCTGATCAGCCAGACTAGGGTCTGAAAAAGGGTTCTCAAAGAGTCCTACAGTGAACTTGACTCTCAGAATTCTTTTCACAGCATCATCAATTCTGCTCACTGGGATCACATTCTTCTCCACCAAGTAGGTCAGGTTACTAATGAAATCTTGGTATGCAAGTGCGATCATCACCTGCAAAACAGCATGCATGAATTAGTTGTAAGATCAAGGGAAATGTTGCGATCATTCAAGAGAAAGCAAGACAGAGACCATGTCAATGCCTGATTGGATCCCAGCTTCTACAGAATATGTGTAATTAGCACCTGGTGGCGTGGTTATTTTATCAATACCTTGAAAATCTGAGATCACAAATCCCTGTTTAACAACAATCGCAATATGTTCAGTTACCAATTCAAACAAGCTATGGTTCTTCTTCGCGTTGGAAGAAGCGGAAGCCGAACAGACCCTGAAACGAAGTGTGTGCTTGAGGAATTCAGTGATCAGATAGCGATTTGCATGCATCTTCACCCCGTTCCAGCTCGAGTAGGAGACCATGACAGTGGAGACGCCCTTGATGATGGCGCTGTCGTAAGGAGGCATGTGGATGCTGAGCAGTCCGTGACGGCTGATGATGGTGTCGTTTTCATTGATCCCGTCGTGTGTGCCACCGTCACCGACGTAGTGCTTTGCGCAGGCAGCGACATTCCTCCTGCAGCAGGAAATTCAATCGAAGCTGTTGTCAGACATGTCGTCGTCGTCTAGATTTGATGTACTGTGTCTTACTTTCCAGCGACAAAGGGGACTCCTTTGCGAGAATTCGGAGGGATATCTCCTTGCAAGCCAGAGACGATCTCGGTCATTTGCTGAACAAGCTTTGGATCTTCGCTGAAGCTCTCGTAGCAGCGGCCCCATCTTGGATCTCTGCAGACCTGATTAACTGAAACAGTTCAACCTTCTATGTATCTTTTGGATTGGCATTCCGCATTCGATCGGTTACGAGTAGTCTTACCGCAATGCATGGCGAGAAGACATAGGGAATCCCTGTGGCTCTAACTTCCAGAGCAGTAGCAGCGCCGATTCTCTTCGCCAGTTCAGGATCCCTGAAAATTTTCAGTAAAGTTCAGTTTCAGTTTCATCTTCAGTGACTGGAAGATGGATCGATGGATCGCACCGAGTGGCACCGAGCCCAACATTGTGGGGGAAAAGGGTGGCTCCGTAGACATTGTTGTGCCCATGAACAGCGTCGATGCCGTAGATGATTGGGATGCCTAAACGGGTGGAGAGAGCAGCCTTCTGCATGTCGTTCACCATCGCTGCCCATTCCCAGGCGGAGGAGTGGGGCTGTGGCACGCTGTTGCCTCCGCTCAGGACGCTTCCTGAACAAAGTTAGTTAATTAGTCGGATGATATCGAACTAATCGCCGTCGGGGAGGAGAGATCGATAAATACCGATGAAGTTATTCTGGATGACGTCGGGGGTTGCGACTTGCCTGTCGATCTGGGACATCTGGCCGATCTTTTCAGCGAGAGTCATGCGGCGGAGCAGGTCCCTGATTCGAGCGCCCAGTGGCTGCGTTGGATCCCTGTATTTCACGTACCCTTCCGCCGCCGCCGCCGCCGCCGCCGCCGCCCAGCAGACTGATATCGTTAACACAAACAGAAGTTTCCGTAGCATCGATTCCATGTTCAATCTACAGACACGATCGATCATCAGAAACAGAATGCGAAATGCAAAAGAAGAAGAAGGAGAAAAAAAACAAAATGAATCTTTTTAAGATAAAAGAAACCATACTTTTGCCAGCAAGATTTATAGAGAATTGGCCGCAAAATTTTGAAAAAATCTTCCTGGAAATGCGCGATGATGATAAGCATCTGGAAATCTGAAGATTATCTTGGAATTAATTTTTGCTTTATATTTTTATAAAATAAAAACAAAGTTATTGAATATGAAACAGTGCAGGCATTAAATTGAAGTTCCACATTAAATTCCGTATGGTGCAGGAATATCTGAAACTGAAGCTGAAGAGGGACTTTTTGCCATGCTAAAAATACAAAAAACACTCTCTCTCGTTCCTCTTTATTGGCGGCGCGTGATTATGAAATGAATCTAATTATTGGGGAATTATGTCGACGTAGAGTCAACCACATCAAGCAAATGTCTAAGACCACCTAACTCAGTTCTTTCCCGTGCCTATTGATACAGACGGGAATCCGGAGATGTCACTTTCATGCTTCCGGTTCATAATTGAATTCATTTTTTTCTTATTCTCCCTGGCAAATTTGATCTTTCTACCGTGAGTATCAAAAGCGGTCACGGATACAACGAAAATCAATTAGATACTGAGCGTGGTCAAAATTGGACCATCTCTATCTGATTGAGCCGACCCATCAGTCTTCTCGGTGAAAGATGACTTGCTAGGGTTGACCAATCTTCCTGGCTGAACTGAGCCGAGCCAAACCAACCCGTCAGCCTTCCGAGCCGAGCCCAGCTGAGCTGATTTATCAGTATTCCTGAGTGAGCCAACCTGCCAATCTTCGATTGGTCCTATACCGACTTAGGAGCTTAGCTCCCCAATCGAATATCTAGCTCATACCCGACCAGCTTTGTTGCTGGGATGCTTTAGCTCACCTCCACTTTAACCCGACGCTTCTCCCAGACCCAAATATTCAGAACAACACGTGGACTCCCTATAGGTTGTCAGAATACATGAGTTGTCAGAACATGTGGGTATCAAAACACATGAAGTAGTATGTGTATAGCGTGATCCTCACAAGATCTCCACGGTGCAAGATATGTCTTGATATAGCGATGAGACACCCTCCTTACCAAGACATGATATCTTGTCTGAAGTGCACCATCTCCTCTGACCACTACGAATGTGACATATCACTCTTTTGTGTCATAAAAAGTTCCACCCCGCAGGCTAAGATAGGTTGAATAGTTATTACTACATACATTCATATTTTATTATTCATCTGTACTATTTATCCTATATATTTTTAATATTGGAGACTGATTTAAGAATCGGAGTGGAAGGCTAGGGCACCCCTACCATCCCTATAACATTTCATCTACCTTTTCTTATCTTCTAGCAGTCTTACATGAACCTTCAGTCCCTGTTCTTGATTTTTTTTCTTAAAGGTCCATAGATTTAGTTAATTTAGAAGACAATTCACCTCCCTCTTTCATAGTGACCTGGTTCAGACACCAATAATAACTCATCGATAGTCCATCTCTCATCATTTTTAGACGGGATCATTTATAAATCTTTATCATTTTCCTTCTAACATAGCGATGAAAAACATGGAGAAACACATAAAGACGATGTTGATGGGTCTCCTTCCGTGCATCCATTAGTTTGTCCTCTCCTCCCCTCCCACTTGTACTCTATCTTCAAGAGTAGCACAGGGTGGGTGGGCTGTGATTGAGCCATATCACTGACGATTTGATCATTGATGGGTAATTGCTGGTTCAGAGGATGTTCTTTCGGCTACAAAATATCCTCAAATTCCAAAGCAGGTCAGTTTCTTCATAATCAATCATCTCTTTTCCTCCTATTGATTTATCGATTTCTGAAGAATCCTTTAAATGGCCTTGTTTCTTCAATGTTTCTCTTTTAGCTCTACAGTGATTCTTGAATGTATTGACACTTCATCTTCTCTTTTCCATTTTAGATTCTCAGAAGAATTCCGATCCTTCAGTTAAAAAAGAGGAAAAAGAGGGAAGCCAAAAATTGCCTTCCAACCCTGAGGAAGTCGAGGACTTGAGAGGGGATACTGCAACAAACCATCTCATAGCGTTCACTTTTGATGAACTCAAGATCATCACAGGAAACTTCCGGCTGGACTATATATTAGGCGAAGGCGGATTCGGAAGTGTTTACAAGGGATTCATCAATAAAGATCTCAGAGAGGGGCTTCAACCTCTTCAAGTTGCAGTGAAGGTCCATGATGCTGATAATAATAGTTCACAGGGCCACAGAGAGTGGCTGGTACACTACATCCTATCTCAATTGGCTCAGAACAGCTGCTTAGTGTTTCCTTTGTATGTGACAATTGCTGCTGTTTTTTCAGGCTGAGGTTATATTTCTTGGGCAGCTTTCTCACCCTAACCTGGTCAAGCTGATTGGTTACTGCTGCGAGGACGAGCACCGAGTCCTGATATACGAGTTCATGCCTCGCGGAAGTGTTGAATCCAATCTCTTCTCAAGTAATCATTAAACAAATATAATGATTTAGCACAAGATGAATGCTTTTTGCCTAACCTCCTTGGCTTTTTATCAGTAGATACAATGTCTTTGTTTTGATGTTTGATGAGTATAGTCAATGTTCTTGATTCTCTTGTTGCCACTTGTTCCATCAATGAATTCTTTGGCACACATGTATCAAGAAACAGGTCTTCTATAACCCCACCAAGATATTTGTCTTATAAGGCCGTGTATTTTTCTATGATGAAGCTGGAATTTTTATTTTCTAATGGCTCTTATCATTTCTAAGTGGCATCTGTTTCTCATTTCTTGCTTCTGTAAATTATATTTAAGAGAAAATAATTAGTTGACGAAAAATTGTATCGCCGTGCAGTTGTGTTGCTCCCCCTTCCGTGGTCTATCAGGATGAAGATTGCACTTGGGGCTGCCAAAGGGCTTGCTTTTCTCCACGAAGCTGATAAACCAGTCATCTTTCGGGATTTCAAAACATCCAACATTTTGCTAGACCAGGTTGGTGCACTGAACTGTGTGTATCTTTACATTGATCTTGTAAAATCTGTTGAAATTGGTTAAGAACAAGACTAAATTTGCTAACAATGTCTCAACAATGTAGCTGAAAGTTAGTATAGAAATCGACACTGATCTCATAAAACTTGTTGAAATTGGCCAAGGACAATTAGACTAATCTGTTAACCGTTCGAAGTTCTCTTGAAAGAATTATCAAGTACCTTAATTTGCTGTTTGACACTAGTTCTTAATTATTAGCTTTTCTTTCTGTTTATAGGATTACAATGCAAAACTTTCTGATTTCGGACTTGCAAAAGATGGACCAGTTGGGGATAAATCTCATGTTTCTACCCGCATTATAGGAACTTACGGGTATGCGGCTCCGGAGTATATCATGACAGGTACACATAGCTAAACATTTTGAACTTTTAGTTGTGCAACTCTGAAGTTGTGAAATATACAAACAATCCTAGTGAACACTGTATATCTCTATTGATCATGTATAGAAAATTCATTTAGTCTAACATGACAATTGTTTACTTCTCCTCAACTCAGGGCATTTGACAGCCATGAGTGATGTTTATAGCTTCGGAGTCGTTCTCCTTGAGCTCCTCACCGGACGGAAATCACTGGACAAGTCACGCTCCACCCGCAAACAAACACTCACTGATTGGGCTGCCCCATTGCTCACTCAAAAGAAGAAAGTTCTCGAAATTGTAGACCAAAGATTGGGGGGAGACTACCCCGAGAAGGCCGTGCAAAAGACAGCAATGCTGGCTCACCACTGCCTTAACCGAAACCCAAAGGCAAGGCCTCTAATGAGAGACATCGTCGACTCCTTGGAGCCGCTTCTGATAGAGGCCGAGTTATCAGTTACAGGAGTAGTGTATCAGTTTAGTTACATGTGATTTCGACACTACATTTTCTTCCTCCAATGCTCTTCAATTCTTTTCGCGATGGGTAACTGCACATCCATCAGCTGTGAATTGAGAGATTAATATGAAATTGTTGAAGCAGCGCCTCAGAGAAGTCTGATACGCATAGACAATACCATCCAATTGCATAATTTGATAAAAGACTGATATGCAAGCTTATTAACTTGCATAATTTGATAAACTCAAACTATAGTACCTCAGAGAGAGAGGAGCTAATTGTTATCAACTAATCATTCTCCTACAAATTGGTATTATTATTATCCATGACGACTGAAAAATAGTCAATACCATCTCTTTTACTGGCTTCCAAGCACACCCTTGCTTTCAGCCACTCTGAAGCTACAGTGCACATCAAAAGATGATTTTCAATGGGGAATGGAAACACAGACCATTGCATTACAACATTGCCAGATGATGCTGGCAATAGGGCAGTACAAAAAAAAAAAAAAGGAGCCCCGCAATCACAATACAAACAAGAACGAGCGAGATTCTAGTCTTCTTGTCCTTTGCTATCTGGCAATCAAAAACTAGATCCTAAGCACTGCAGACCCTAGAATGCTACCACAGCAATGGGTCATCGGTGATACTCTGCGCCATGCTGGCTTTTCAATCCTAACGTTCAGCGCATCAGCATCTGATAGTTGCTTAATGAATTGATTCCTTGGACCAGGGCCGATTACTCCTCCAATTATGAATATCTCATCTCCCACGCCAATCATCCCAAAACTAATTCGGCTCTGAAAATCGGATGCATATGACACCACCCTATCAGTTAAATTATCCCCGTATTGTTTAGAGATGCAGCCATTGCTCAGAACGTATAGCTCCCCACGAACCACAGCCATTGGGCCCTGGAGCCAACCATAGTCTGCAACATCCCACTTTTTACCGCCGTAATCCAATATCTGGATTGTTGACAATCCCTTGTGCAACACATGCATCTTTCCCCCAATGATCACCCCAGAGCATGCAGAAGTATGCGAGTGTCGGAGATCAGGAAGAGGCTCCCATTTGTCCAATTGAGGATCATAAATCTCAGCCTTAGTTATGGTTTCTCGGCAGTTTGTGAATCCTCCTGCTACGACAATCTTTCCATCCAAAGCACAACATGCAAACATTGCACGGGGTACAAGCATGGGTGACCGTTGTGCCCATTCAAATCGAAGTGGGTCATAAGACCAAACCTCATTACTTGCAAAAATGCGATCATGATCTCCTGTCAATGGATCCACTCTATCACTGCCGCCTCCAATAACAAATAGTTTTCCACCAACAGATGCAGCACCAAAGCGGGCAAGGTGCCTGATTTCTGAAGGCATGACAGGAAGGGTTATCCATCGGTCTAGTAGAGGGTCATAGAGCTGCCAAATGTTCTCAGGGTCATATGCTAATGCACAAAGTAACTCTTCTGAAGCCCCAACTTCACAACGAGTCTTAATGATACGAGGGCTTCGAAGTACAGTCCTCCAAGAGTGACAAACAAGCTGCAATTGAGGATGGAAGTAGAATGGCACTCGTGCCAGGCACTGGATAGCAATTTCGTCTGGGAGACCATCAATCAGAGGTGACATGATGACTAACTCCTCAGGGTTCTTGACATAGTAACCTAAAACAGTTGGTGAAATTCTAAGGCCTACAAATGAGAGAGATTAATATCAAATAACAAGCAAGAGAAGCAGACTTGATAACATATGTTGCTTTAGACTAATTCTTGAATGAAAAAGGCTTGCCATCACAAATCATAACTATATCACTAGCAAATAAGTGGGCCTCTGGAGTTGCATACTTAATAGATATCACGATGAACACATAGAAGCAGCCAAGCAACATGAAAAGTATAGATCATTGTCTATCCTCCCCCAACAAAGAATTTTGTAATTATGGGTTTGCATTTCCTTTGTACAAACCCATGTTATATTAGCTTACATATCACTATGTCCAGTAATATAAGAGATGATTTCCATTTATAGCAAGAATGTCTTACTCATGGTGTTTATGTTAGATATTGTTATGGTTAATAGTTAGAGGCATGAATTGATTTAGAGAACAAACTTCCTCTGCATAAATAAAACACTTCCAAAGAAGAGAACTAAAATATAATAACGGATGAATATAATACTTAGTATTTTAGTATTAAATACTAAAATTTAATATCAATCATGTAATAGTTACAGATTACGCAAAAGGGACCAGCGGAACCAAATGTCTTTCCTGTGAACTGCCACTTCAAAATTTAAGTTGGAATCACAATATCAAACACTTAATCCATTTTAATAACTAATGATTAGACGAAGGATTAAAAATGCAGAATTTAGTGATTGAGCCACTACTGCCTAGACTCATGTAAATCCAATGAACAATGCAGCTGCATGTGGAAAATTGAAAAGGAGGCACTCAGATCTAACAGGACAACCATCAAACTAAATGATCGTTTGAATTGAAAAGAAATCACTCAACCATGAAGGCTGTTATAGATAGCTTAAAAGGAAAATAACACTCATTTAGCAGCATACCAAGACTGATATATCAGAACCTTACTAGAAGTCGCAGATTTCACAAGGGGAAAAGGTCTTGGCGTTACTGAATGGGACAATAACATAAGAAATCAGGAATAAATCCCAGGGACTGAGGTTTCCAAACACGAAAGAATCAAAGATATTGTTGTCATAGTATTGAAATGATGCATATGAAAGTTAAGACCCATTCAAGACCTGTGTCAGATGAACAGAAAACAAGATTTTGTGAAAAGCTTTTTCAAAAGACATGACCAACAGAGATAGAAAAAGATAGGAGAAGCACGGGGCAAAACGGCAAGCAGAAGGTAACCTACAAACACAAAGAGCAGTACGCGTTTCCTAATGGGATCCATTGGGGAAATTAATAACTACAAGCTCTTACTAAGTATGGTTCGCCCTTCAAGTAGAAAACCTAACCAAAGCGAAGAAAACAATCCATCAAGAAACCGTCTGCACTCTGCAACGCACCGAGGAGCAGAGAGGAGACGTGAAATTAAATAAAAGGGAAAGCTAATCTAACCTCAAGATTCACAGCCACAGCCGGCCGTTCCCGAAACCAATGCTCGAAGCCAGTGGAACAAAGCAAATTCGCCACAACCGGCAAGTCTCCCGTCAATTGACAAGGATCAGAACAAGACGACACTCACCAGAATCAAGAAACCACTCAAACTCCGCAATGAAGTGCCTAAAATCGCACGGAAAGGGTAAGACACGCACCAAAAACTCCCACAGTCCTCAACAAGCCTCGCCTAACAGGAAAAAAAATGATCGAAGAGGAGAAAGGCCGTACCTTGAACGAATCAAATGGAGGATTCTCCCCGATTGCGTTCGATTTTGAGAAAACGGAGGAGGAGGAGGAGCTGGTCGAACGAAGTGCGGCTTTGCAATCTGCCAACCGAAAAGCAGATATGCGTGAACGCGAAGGGCGATGTGGTGCTCCAAAACCACACGAGCCCAGGGCGTAGCGAATGGAAGGCTGGATATGCGTTAAGATTCGTGCCAGCAAGATGTGCCAAAATTGATGGTTTACTGAAGCGGAGGGTTGTTTCATCTATTATTGTTAACTCAATTTTAAATACATTCTTTTTGTCTCATAACTTTGTTCGTGAATAAGAGATAGTTTTGTTACAATTTTTTTACTTTACGTACTCTTACAAATATGATTATACGATTCACAATTTAAAACTAATTAGGCTTTGTTTACTTGGGCAAAGAAAATAAAAATGGAAAATTTTCCTACTTTGCAAAAAAACATAGATTATATTCCTTTCTCTTATTTACTTAAAAAATTATATAAAAACTTATTTTACTCATTTCTTTTTACTCAATGGAATGGAGTGACAAATTTATAAATTCACCGGCAAATAATTTTTTCATCATTTTTACTTCCGTCTAAATCCGACGAAAAACAATTCCCTCTCTTAACATACACAACTATTACATGATACAAAAATATATATATATATATATTTTTTCATCATGATGTAAACATATATATTAATATTCTCATCATGATGTATAAAAATATTGAATCAAATAATATTAAATTTAGGAGGATTGATTTGACTTATGAAAATTTAACATAAATCAAAAAGTATAATGATCTATAACCCAGCATCTGTGGTGTATTCTCAAGACATATAATGTATGCGAATAGCATCTTTAAATCAACTACTGTGCGGCTCAATCAAATAAATTTTATATATATATATATCAAATCGTTGAAATGATTATTCAAATAGGATAGTCACTCTGATGCTAT
>JBBMJZ010012622.1:0-11266 GCA_037833815.1 Zingiber zerumbet | reverse complement strand
CAATATCGTTTACGGAGATAGTGTTGAACACTAGCCTCGACGATCAATATCAGTTTGCGCACTCCGGGAGATACCGGATTCCAACAACAAGTTGTGGTTGTTATCATTGACGTTGTCGACATACATTCATGGCAGAAGATTCTAGCAATTTGTCTTCAAGTAACAATGGGTGTGTGATTGCATTCTGGAACTTGAAATGAGATTGCGACGTGCGGAAGGATTACTCGGTGCTCCCTCCGGCCGACTAACAGAATCGTTGTGGCAACAAGTTGAGGGCTTGTTGTGTTTTGTTGAAAGCAATGTTGGTTATGCTGCAGAACTAACGGAATTCATGGAAAGGCGGACAACTTCTTTGGGGGGAAGATTTCGAATCCAAGGTGGGAGGATTCGAGCTTGAGATGAATTTGTTGAAGAAGGCGGTCTGGGGTGGGGTTGACTGTGAATGCCTCTTCTTCTTCATCAAAATTCAAAGTCCTTGAACCGAAGGCATTCTCAGGAACCCATAGTGCCAAGGAACTCAAAAATTTCTTGTGAGATATGGAGACTTATTTTATGCTGCCAAAGTTCTTGATGCAGAAAAGGTACCCATTGATAACCCACAATCGTGTCGCAAGAAAATGGTGTCAAATATCTCTTAGAATCTACCCTTAACTAGCATAGTGAAAGGTAATCCAAGTTCATCTCCCAAAGACCTTGCAAAAGTGTTATGACTCATAAATCGAATCCTTATAGATGCTTCTATGGGGTTTCCGTTTAGTTAAGGAAATTGAACCAAAAGCAACATTAATCGGCGAACAAAAGCTAATGAAAAAGAAAATAGGAACTCAAATCCATATAAGTCGTGACTGGATACACTCAAAAACAAACTCACAAAACAAATTCAGATCTATACTCAGAGATTCAATAAGCACTCGGTAAAAACGAAAGGAAGAAATAGATCTAAGAATTCAACTAACTTAAACAATGTAGATCTACCAAATTAAACGGCTATAGATCTTAAAACAATACTGGAAGTAGAACACAACAGAATTCAAAAATGAAATGAAGAGAAGAAATGGACTTAGGTGAGCTGGGAATACCCCCATGCGCTTACAGATCCTAGCAAAGTAATCTAGATCTCATAGAATAACGAAGATTGATCAGATGAGCTCTGATCCTGCCGGATCAATCAGCAGTATCAGAACAAAGAATGCATAGCAGGAAACACTCTCAAATCCTGGACATGATTGGAGCTTCGACGGAGGATGATCGTCGGCTATAAGACGAAGAGAACGAATTGAATCCACCGCTCTCTCTTCCTCTCCGCTTCTTCTTCCTTCCCCCAAAGTCCCCCTCTATTGTGTTTCGTCCACAGTCTTTTATAGCCTCTCCTAGCTCCCATCCAACGGCTGTCAATGATCTAGATCCGATCTGAACGGCTGCAATGCACCCGAGCTGCTTCACTAATTCCAAATCTGATCAACATCTCGGATTCCTCCTCCTTCATCACCTACAAAAATCAATTAAAGAATATTTAGCAAATAACCCCACAATTATCACAAAAATTCATCAAAACCTAAATTGGTGAATTAAATCATTTATCAAGATTAAGGATACACTTTGAGCTCAATAAGTAGACAGAATCACCCAAAATAGAACTAAAATATGAAGCCAAAATGACTACTATCAAATCCCCCACACTTGCTTTTGACCGACTGGGGCAAACGAATTGCCATCCATTCAAGCACCACTAACAATGTATTAAGAAGTGTAAAAGGCAATTATTTATGCCCATGAAATTAATCAAAACATTCTATAGATCCATACCCTTCACAATTCAACTAGCAAGGTAGTTTCAACAACTCAAGGAACCAAGAACAACTGATCCTCACTTATTGGGGATTAACCCCTTTCACTCTTCTAATTATATGTTGGAATGGAGTTCCTCTCAATGCCACTATAACACTTCACTACCATATCTGTGCCTATTTTCTAATCCTCCACCACTTTGACATATTCTGCCCAGAAGAAGAGTTCATAATTTGAATATTTTGCATGCTCTAAGCCCTCATTCTTTTAGCTAACAAGACTTGAACCAATCATTTCTGTTATTCCTGAATTTGATTCTCCCACACCTAGTCTTCTAACTCTCCCCAACAATTCAGCTTATATCTCAGAACTAAAACCTTAGCTTCTATTACTTATTCCATGAACTGAGTCAAAGGTTACAAACTTCTCAGCTCTGATTTTTTTTTTCAAACTCTCATTCCAAACTATAATGATCAGACTCTTCAACAACATACTTGCTTAAATTCTTATTGTTTACAGTTCTGTTTCCTGAAATCAGTAAATGAAAGTTGCTAGCTGGAAATTGTAACTAGGTGCAACTCTAAACTTAACTGTGCAGAAATTCCAGCTCAAAAAGTAGTGAATGTTCTAAAGTTTCCCTGATCCTTCAACTTCATCAATTCTCATTCTTCTCACTGCAGTATGTAAAACATTGCTTAAGTTGATTGCACAGAATTGTAATTCCAAAAATTGTCAAGCTGAATCCAACAAAAATCTGAGTAATCTTTACCATCCTACTCAACTATTGTATTCAAGACACTTGACCAAGTTTCATTTTTTTTTTTTTTGGGCTGCTGCTGTTTTTTTCTGAATTCAATCTACTGATAGCAATCTTATTCTAATAGTCTCCCTTAGCCAAAACTCAAATCCACTTTTGAACCCTTCAAATCACTGCAATGAAACAGAATCCGGCTCAACTCTTAATGAAGCAACCACTCAACTAGCTTTTCAGAATTAAAGTTCACTGTTCAGAACTCTATCTCTAATTTATTTAGTACCAAAGCTGATTCTCTTACAAAACTTCAACCCATCAAGTGAGCAATTCTGTCACACAAAATTACATCATGTAGCACTCAGCATCTTAAAGACATCAATTCAGAATTGAAAATAAAAAACAGCTCAGAAAACTGGCAGAGAAAATTGGCTCAGAACATGCAGATTCCCAGTTTAGACATGCACAGAAAATTACATTCCCTACTTCTCTAAACTTCTACATTTTTCAGTCTCAGTACTAAACTAAACCCAGCCTATAACATGCAGATTCCAACATGTCTAAACTGAAATCTCGTTTCCACAGTTCCTACAGCAGTATCACTTCAAACAATGTCTTGAAATCAATATAAATTTATATTAAACTCTTAACCTCTGAAATCCAGAAAGAACTAATTCCAATTTTGTCAACAAAAATCTAAACTCCATTGCAACAAATCACTTGCACCTCCCCCACACTTAGAATGTTGTTCGTCTCGAACAAAGGAACTCATCAAGTCATTCCCAGCATACCAATGAAATTAGCTCAAGAATAGAAAGAAGATCAATTAAGAAAGATTTGTGAAAAGAAGTCCAAAGAATAGAAAATCCTTCATCATTCTCATGCCTAATGTATGTCAATTGTAATTTCAAATAGAAGCAAGGCAAATTCTAGAGTTTCATGTTAAATGTGCATGTCACACAATAGGGGGTAAACAATTGTTCTGAAATAGTCCTCACTGGGTATCGGATGAACTCAACTATTCAAGTTGAAATCCACCATTTTGCCAACTGAACACATGAAGTTACTTAACCAATCATGCCAAAAGATTCTAGTATTGATGGAACATATCTAAAACCCTCTACAAATCCGAACACATCATCAATACTACTCAAAGAAACAACCAATATTGCCCATGAAATGAAAACCCAAAACAACTAAACTACTGAAATTTAAATAACAGTTGCAAAAAGGAAATAACAAAATTAAAAGAAAAGAAAAACAGAACACACTCCCCTTTTCCTCAAGTTGGGTAGATAGCCTCTTCAAAGCTCAACTTCTCCTTGGACCCTTCTTCAACACCTTCATGAAACACCTTGAGACGATGTCCATTAACCTTAAAAACTCTTCCTGTAGCAGATTCCTGCAACTCCACCACACCATAAGGGAAATCCAAGAACTTTCATAGGCATTCAATCTAAGCTCCTCAAGCTCTTGCAATTGCAACTTCCTTTCACACTCGGCATCCTTTAAATTCATGTTACAAGACTTCATGGCCCAATATGCTCTATACTCCACCTCCACTAGTAAGTGGCAAGCTTTTCCAAAAACAATTTGGAAAGGTGACATCCCAATAAGAGACTTGTAAGCTGTCCTATACGCCCATAAAGCATCATCAAGTCTCTTACTCCAATATTTCTTATCCGGATTCACTAATGTTTCAAGAATTTATTTAATCTCCCTATTAGACAAGTCAACTTGACCATTTATTTGTGGATGGTAAGGAGTAGACACCCCGTGAACCACACCAGACTGACACATGAGTGCCTTCATGTGCTTATTACAAAAATAGGATCCTTGATCACTAATGATGGCCCTAGGCAAGCCAAACCTGTAAAATAGATGAGACCTGACAAAGCTCACAACCACAGAAGAATCATCAATCCTGGTAGGAATGACCTCCACCCATTTTTGATATATAATTGACAACTAATAAAATGTAGGCAAAACCAAATGAAATGGGAAAAAGACCTATAAAAATATACCACACACATCAAAGATCTCACAAAATAAAATAGATTGTTGAGGCATTTCATGCTCACGTCCTATATTCCCCATCTTTTGGTAATGCCCACTAGTCTTATGAAACTCAAAAGGATCCCTAAACAAGGTAGGCCAATAGAGTCTCGAATCTAAACCTTTCCTAGCTGTACGTTGAGGACCAAATGTCCTCCACATGCAAGTGAATGACAAAAGGAAAGTATAGACTGGAACTCATCATCAGATACACACCTCCTCACTACTTGGTCACTACTAAATTTCCAAAGATAAGGATCATCCCACACATAATACTTTGCATGACTCTTTAATTTATCACATTGAAATCTAGAGATGTGTGTAGGAAAAACATTAACTACCAAGTAGTTAACAATGTCTACATACCATAGCACCTTACCTTGTAGCTGAAAGAGATGCTCATCAGGAAATGAATCAACAATCGGTGCAGGATCTACCTCACCCTCAATCCTGCTCAAATGATTTACCACCAAGTTCTCCCTCTCACTGCTATCTCGTATCTCAATATCAAATTCTTGAAGTAGAAGCATCCATCGAGTCAACCTAGGCTTTGCATCTGGCTTATTGAGGAGAAACTTGAGGGTCGCATGGTCAGAAAAAAAAATCACATGAGAACAAAGAAGATAGGACTGAAACTTGTCTAAAGCAAACACAATAGCTAAAGGCTCTTTTTCTGTCGTGTTGAAGTTGCTTTGGGAAGAGTCTAATGTCTTCGAGGCATAGCTAATGACATGGGGTGCTCTATCTACCCTCTGAGCCAAGGCAGGTCCAACTACAAAATCAGAAGCATCACACATAAGCTCAAAAGGAAGCATCCAATCAGGAGCACAAATAATAAGGGCAGAGGTGAGAGCCTCCCTGAGTCTATCAAAGGTAACTTTGCATTTTTCATCAAAAACAAACTCCACATCATTTTGCAACAACCATGACAATGGTAGAGCAATGGTTCTAAAATCTCTAATGAATCTCCTATAAAATCCTTCATGTCCAAGAAAAGATCAAACTCCCACCACACATGTGGGATGCGACAAAGCAATAATAGCACTAATCTTAGTTGGATCCACCTCAATACCTCTATGAGAAATGATATGTCTTAACACTATACCATGCTCAATCAGGAAATGACACTTCTCAAAATTCAAAACCAAATTCTTCTCTGCACATCTTTTCAAACCAGAAAAGGACTTTCCAAACATGTATCAAATGACGAACCATAGACAGTAAAGTCATCCATGAATATCTCCATACAATGCTCTAAAAGATCAGTGGAGATACTCACCATGCATGTCTGGAATGTACCTAGAGCATTGCAAAGTCCAAACGACATACTCCTATAAGCCAAGGTCCCGAAAGAGCATGTAAAAGTAGTCTTATCCTGATTCTCTGGTGCTATACAAATCTAAAAATAACTGGAATATCCATCCAGAAAACAATAATGCGTCTTTCCTGCCAAACTTCTAGCATCTAATCAATAAATGGCAAAGGAAAATGGTTGTTTCTTGTTGAATGATTGAGCCTCCTGTAATCGATGCAAACTCTCCTACTATTTTGCACTCTTATAGGGATCAACTCATTCTCTTCATTTGTCACTACAGTCACTCCAGATTTCTTAGGTACCACCTGAACTAGACTTACCCACATGCTATCTAAAATGGGATAAATAATTCCAACTTGCAGCAACTTCACCACTTCTTTCTTGACCACATCAAGTATAAGGGGATTGAGTCTTCTGAGTGGTTGGCTCACTAGTCTAGCTCCATCCTCCAACAGAATTCTACGCTTACAAATGGAAGAGTCAATCCCAACTATGTCTGCTAAAGTCCAGCCAATAGCTTGATGATGGCGTCTCAAAACCTCTAATAGCTTATTCTCTTGATCAAGCTCAAGTCCATTGGCAATGATAACTGGTAGTTGTTCTTTCTCTCTCAGATAAGCATACTTCAAATGATCAGGAAGAACTTTTAATTCCAGCTTTGGTGGCTTCAAGATAGAAGGCAGCATTTGTGTAGAACTCTCCTCCAATGTACAGAACTGCTTCGGAACAAATTCCAGAACATAATTTGTTGTTGGAACAAACTCTACTGCTAGAAAAGAATTTGGATCCTCATCAATTGATGGAACAGAATTCTCAGTTGCTGGAGCAAATTCTGGATCAACATCAGCTTCTGGAATAGAATCTAGACCATCACCCAAACCATAATCTTGATATTTAAGAAAATCAACAACATCATGCAGAATAATTAATATCTGAACCCACTTCTAGTTCTTCAAAAACTTCAATGCTAAGTATGGAATGTTTTTCTATTGGATACTTCATAGCACCAAGAACATTAAATTGGACTTTTGTATCCCCAAATTCCATTGAAAAGGTCCCTGCATGGAGATCAATTTTAGTCCTAGCAGTTTTTAAAAATGGCCTCCCAAGGATTATTGGCACTTGACTATATAGAGTATCTCCCTCCATATCTAAAACATAAAAGTTAGCTAGAAAGATTAAATCTCTCACCTTGACCAACACATCTTCCAAAGCAAAGCTTCTGTTAGCAAGCTGAATTACTATTCTTGTTGGTTGTAATGGTCCAATCCCGAGGGCTTGAAAAACAGATTTGAGCATTACATTGATGATGCACCCAAATCAAGCATGACATCTCCAAATTACTTTCACCAATCACACATGGTATAGTGAACACTCCAAGATCTTGACACTTCTGTGACATAGGTTGAAATAAAGCAGAAACATTCTTACACATGCTCACCAATTCATCACCTTTCAACTTCCTCTTATGAACACATAAATCCTTCAAAAATTTAGCATACTTAGGAATATTCTTAATCACTTTCAGTAGAGGTATGTTAACTTCTACTTTACTGAAAATATCTATTAGCTCTTGGAATTCCCTAGCCTTCTCTATACTGGTATCCTTCTTAGGTTGTACTACTCTATGAGGGAATGGTAGAGACACACTCGAGGTTGGTTTTGAAAGGGGCGCTAAGTCTTGTGAACTTGATGGCTTACTGGAAGGCAAGAGCTCACTTGGTATAGTTCCAAACTGAAGCTTCTGAGCTGGGTCAACAATCCTTGCTTTTCCGGCAAGATTTTTTTTCTTTTGGTTCAGTAGTGGACCTACCACTCCTAAGGGTTATAGCACTCACATTACCCCTTGGTTTTGGTATCACTTGAGCAGGTAACTGACTAGAGCTTGATGTTTGTAACTGCCTAGAATTGGATTGTCCAGAATTTGAAGCTAACTGGCTGAGTTGCTGTCCAAAATTCTATAATGCAGCTTGAGTTTGCTGCTGACCTAATACCATCTGTTGCAAAAGTTCCTTCAAGTCTTGGCTTGATGATTCTGGTTGGTTAGTAAGTAAAAGTTATCTAGATGACTGTTGAGAATTCTGAGGTTGCTAATAAGATTGCTAGAAACCTCCCTGCTGCTGGAATATGTTTGGAACAGAATTTTGATAAAAACTAGGAGCTCTCTGATAGAAGCTCTGATATGGTTGACTATTTGGTTGTTGAGCTGCCATTGGATTACCATACCTCAAGTTTGGATGGTCTCTCCATCCAGGATTATAAGTAGAGGATAAGGTATCATATCTTCCTCGTTGTTGATTTTGTTGATAATAAGTTCTGCCAGGAAATGTATTCACTACGGCTAATGATTGTTCATGCATCCAAGACACATCCTCAAGTTGTAAGGCTGGACAAGTATCAGATAAATGAAGAGTACTAGAGCAAATACCACAAGCTCTCATTGCTTGAACTAATTCTGTAGAAGATTGTTGTTGTTGGTGTGATGTTAACTGCCTCGTGATTAATTCCATCTTAGACAACATCTCCTCCATTCTGCTCACAGCCAGATCCTGATCGGGAGAAACTATTTGATCCTCATGAATCCCCCTTGCTACTACATGATTTGTACCAAATTGTTGATAATTTTCAGCCATGGTTTCAATTAATTCCTTAGCTTCTATAACAGTCTTGTTAACCAATGCACCACCACTAGCAATATCAATCAGACTTCTATCCATATTCAACAACCCCTCATAGAAATATTGAATAAGAAACTGGTCACTTATTTGGTGTTGTGGACAACAAGCATATAATTTTCTGAACCTCTCCCAATACTCATAGAGTGTCTCACCAATAGCTTGTTGGATTCCACTGATGCTTTTTCTGATTGCATTTGTTCTAGAGGCAGAAAAATTTGTCCAGAAACATTCTTCACATTTCATTCCAACTAGTGACCGTACTTGAAAGGAGATAATATAACCAATCTTTAGCAATATCAACCATATGAAACTCTTGCAAATGCCTATTGGGATCTTCACCCACAAGTCCATGAAACTTAGGAAGCAAATGAATAATCCCTGATCTAAGCTCAAACTCCACCTCCAATTCTGGATACTGGATGCGTAGGGGCTGGTTTGAACCATCAGATGATGCCAAATCCCTCAGTGTTTGATTACTATTTCGTGACATTCTTCTCCTAGAACTCAAAATTTCAGAACTATTATCAGAAACAATGTGCACAACAAGTTCTTTCAATCTCCAAATCAAAAGAATCAATTTACTGCTTGAATTCGTGGAGCTTCTAGTCATAAACTGCACTTACAGAGCGACTGTCAAGAAACACAAACAAAGTAACAACAAAGCAACAGTTATCAATCTAAGAGTTGCAACCAACTTAAAGGTTCACGGCAACGGCGCCAAATTTGATAACCCACGTGTTGTAAGAAAATGGTATCAAATATCTCTTAGAATCTACCCTTAACTAGCATAGTGAAAGGTAACCCAAGTTCATCTCCCAAAGACCTTGCAAAAGTCTTATAACTCTGAAATCGAATCCTTATACATGCTTCTATGGGGTTTCCGTTTAGTTAAGAAAATCGAACCAAAAATAGCATTAATTTGCAAACAAAACCTAATGAAAAAGAAAACAAGAACTCAAATCCAGATGAGCAGTGACTAGATCCAATCAAAAACAAACTCACAAAATAAATTCAGATCTATACTCAGAGATTCAACAATCACTCAGTGAAAATAAAAGAAAGAAACAGCTCCAAGAATTCAGCTAACTCAGAAAATGCAGATCTCAAAATTAAACAGCCACTGATCTTAAAACTATACTGGAAATAGAACACAACAAAATTCAAAAATGAAATGAAGTGAAGAAATGGACTCAGGTGAGCTAGGAATACCCCCAAACACTCACATATCCAAGCAAAGTAATCTAGATCTCATAGAATAACGAAGCTTGATTAGATGAGCTCTGATTCGGCAGGATCAATCAGTAGTATCAGAACAAAGAATGCATAGTAGGAAGCACTCTCAAATCCTGAACATGATCGAAGCTTTGACAAAGGATGATCACCGGCTAGAAGATGAAGAGAATTGAATACACCGGTAGCAAAGTGTTTGCAGCATTGGATTTGCTTGAGTTAACAAGTCCAAATTCGAATTAGGCATATTGTGGACACCTGTGGGGTCGATTTTGAAAGCTTGGGGCAGTTACAAGGTAGTTGGAGACACTGGCACTCGACCGATTCTAAAAGCTTTGGGTGGTTACAAGGCAGTTGGCAACACTTGGCAGCCTTCCAAGACAAGTGACATTCAGACATCCTGCATGCATGTGGTGGTGACACCTGTCAGCATTAAGTGACAACAATTATTCATGGTCGTTACTCGAATTCTACAGTCGTTGTAATGCATTTCGTTTATACAGACCATGGGTTGCAAAAGGCATGGACATTCAGAAGTGATGAGCCTTCATGTGTGTAAGCCATTGGCTGATTTTTCCTTGTATTGTGAACTATCGTGTTAGTGTAAGCTGGTAGGGCAGTGTAGGCCATAAATCGTGTGTTGCTTTCGTTTCTGCCTATGTATGCTTAGTTCTTGCGAGTTATATTCCTTGAGAACATAACCAAGCAAACGACATCAAAACGTGAAAGGATGATAGGCTTGGCGTGTGAGTCTATGCGTACAAGGGTGAGAAAATATATATTATTTCGCTACGTCACATAACTCCTGTGATAGCTATCTTGGGTTATAGCCCAGTCCAAAATCCAGTTAAACAAAAGTCGAGGCCACTTTTTTTTTAATGGACAAATTAATTCATTAACATATTTTTCTCTTTTCTCTTTTCTTTTTGTTTATCTTCTCTCTGAGGAAAGGGACGTTGGACACTCGAATCTCCGATAAACCCTATTTTTTTCCCTTCTCTTTTTTATTTTTATGTATTTCTCTTCGAGGAAAGGGGCGTTGGGCATGAATCTTTGAACTCCAGTAAACCCTAATCTCTTTTTTTTTCCTTATCTTCTCTCGTCTGTGGCCTCTTGACTGTTGAGATCTCCTTCTGGTTCCTCTAGCACCCGTCGTGTTTGCCAGCATGATAGAGTCGCACGACCATGTGTTCGACCAACTCGCACAAAACCAAGGTCACGATTGATGCTTTGGCCGCACACGCAACCAACTCGCACAACCATTGTCACGACCACCACCTTGGTTTTGGGCAAATTGATTGCGCACAGCCAAAGCATCGACCACTGCTTGACAACCGCTTTAGATTTGTGCGAGGTTATTGCGAAAAGGGATTTTTCTTAGTTTAGGTTTACCCTTTTAGTAGTGATTTGGGGAGAGTGATCTTTGTTTTCTATTTTGATATTTGTAAT
>JBBMJZ010012604.1:0-11268 GCA_037833815.1 Zingiber zerumbet | reverse complement strand
ACCTCATGGGAGTTACCAAGAGTTGTGACTCTTGGTATCCCATGGAGTTAAAACTCCTCCATGAAGTGGCCGGCCACTTAATTCATGGGTGGGAGTTTTCATTTGGTTGGGTAACTCTCATCTTCTTCCTCTCTACCTTTCTTCTCTCCCTCTCCTCCTCCATTACTGATCCTCTAAGATTGCTAGAACATCTTTAGAGGTTCTCTCCATTGATTGATTTGTTCGTGTGGATACGCATAGAGGGTTGTACACTTGACGACCTTGAGATCCGGCGAACCTTGGACGAGCGGGATACGCGAAGGGCTTTGCTACAAAGGTATAAGTCTCTTCCTTGTAGGTCTAGTGTAGATCTAGGTTAGAAAACATGTACATGAAGTTTTTTATGAAATTTTATAACTTTGCACGGATCCGTGGCATGGGATTTCGGGGTTTCCGCAACGCAAAAGCGGTTTTTGCGGCTCGAAAATCCCAACATATAATCCCTATAGTGGTACAGAATAGACATGCAATGTTGAATCATGGTAGATATATTTAAGTTTGTTGACAGTGGGTGTTGAAGGTTGGATACCTTCCTTTTTCTTTATCATGGTGTAGGAAGGTATCAGATTTGATTGAGGTTGAAGATGATTTGGGATTAGTCGATATTATGAGATCAGATGCTGTGATATATGGTTTTTCTGATAATCTATTAGTGGATATTTGACTTGATGGTTTATTATTTAATATTTATTGTTGATGGTGACATAGGGAGTCTCACATGTGATATTTATGGATTTGTTAATTTGTAGTTGGTGATAAGATAATAAACCTGACTCCTATGATCTTACGGTTGAGTGTGCCCTATGTAGGGACAATATGAGTTCTGGGTAATGCCATTGGGATTACCAATGTTTTGGATGTTTTGATGGATTTGATAAACCGGGTATTCATAGGCATTAGGATCAGTTGTAATTATCTTCATTGACGATATTGTGATATATTCCTGATCCGAGGTGGATCAAGAACATCATCTTCGTATTGTCCTGGTAATGCTTCGATGGGAACATTTCTATGCAATGTTTCGTAGTGCACATTTTAATTATCTTCTAATGGATTTCTGGGACATATTGCTTTTAGTAGAGGTATATCAGTGGGCCAGTAGAAAATAGGGGTTGTTACAAGCTGAGAATAGCCGAAGACAATATAGGGAGTTTGTAGTTCTCTGGATTAGCTGAATATTACCGAATACTTATTGAGGGTTTTCTAGAATTTCTTTGTCGATGACTCGATTGACCAAGAAAAGAATGTAGCTTACTTAGATAGGGGCTTGTGAGACTAATTTTAGGAGCGTAAGTAAAAGCTAATAACTGCACTCGTTTTAGTTTTACCATCTGATATAGA
This sequence comes from Zingiber zerumbet, assembly GCA_037833815.1. Taxonomy (NCBI): domain Eukaryota; kingdom Viridiplantae; phylum Streptophyta; class Magnoliopsida; order Zingiberales; family Zingiberaceae; genus Zingiber; species Zingiber zerumbet. The sequence goes on along the minus strand of JBBMJZ010012604.1, from coordinate 9,888 downwards.
TGGATTTATACTCTACATAGATGTATCATACCAGGGGTTAGGTGTAGTTTTAAAGTAGCATGGTCGAGTTGTTTTATATTCTTCTCGACAGTTATAAGACATGAGAAGAATTATCTGACTCATGATCTGGAGTTAGTAGCTACCATTTTCATGCTAAAAATGTGGTGACATCATTTATATGAGATTTATTATTACCGTGGGAGATTGTGTGTTTTGGAGTTATATCTTGTCCGAGAGGAGTTACTCTAAGAAGCACACTAATCAGAGTTGAGATACATATGAGTGGTACCCGAATGTTTGGAGACTTGGAGTGTTTCTATTGGTAGAGCAACATGAAGAAAGACATCGCGAATTTTGTAGCTTGATATCTAGTATGTCAACAAGTGGAGAATGAACATAGGAGACTTACAGGATTATTTTGGTAGATGTGTATACTTGTTTGGTTGACCAATTCTGCTCACTGTTTATCGATCCGTAGGACAGATTTTTGGATCAATTAGTAGGATTATACTATAGAGAAATTACCAAACCTCACGATATATCTCTGACTATGATATTGGATAGAGATCCACAATTCACATCACAATTTTGATAGAGTTTACATTAGGTCATGAGTATAAAGTTCTATTTTAGTACAACTTTTCACCCTCAGACTGATGGATAGTCTAAGCATACTATATAGATGTTAGGGGATCTGCTGTTAGTATGTAATATAAATTACGGAGGTAGTTGATTTGCTCATGGTTGGCTAGACAGCAATGTGGGAGTAGCAGAAGCATAGTGAGCTCATAACCCACAGAGTTGTTACTATCTACTTGGGGGTAGATTATCATATAATTTATAAGGAAATCTTAATCCCTTATGGTTAGAGAATTATTCGTGATACTAGGATGGAGTAGTGTAGTATATGGGTATGTTGTTAGGTTGGTATCCTTAGATGAGGATCTCTGAGTTGGAGTAGTAAATTTAGGGAATAAATTTTTATTAGTGTGGGGAATGTAAGATACAGCAAATTTAATAATAAGTCTTATTGGACAAATAATCTTATTGAATTTTTCAAGAATTTTTAGAAATTTTTTGAGATTTAAATGGTGTGTGTATGAGACGTTTAAGGGGATTGATATATAGGCTAAGAGAACGCCTGTTTAGATATGCCACTTAAGTAGGGTGTTGATTAATTAAATTAACCTATAGTTGGTTAATTAAAACCTAAGTATAAAACCTAAAAAATGTCGTTTCTCATTTCCAGCCTCCTCACATTCCCAATCTTCCTGCCCTGCTCATCTGATGCTGCCTCCCCTCTCTTCTCCTCTTCACCGCCTCTTCCTCTTCTCCACCTGATCTCTCTTCATCGTTTGTGCAAATCCACCGCCACCAACTGCTAGGGGCCACCATCCACTACTGTGGGCTGACACTCGAGCATTGGCGACATCGTTTTCCCCTCTAAGTCAAGCCCTAGCTCCCATCATCAATGCTAACCCCCCATCCGCCAACTTTGATCCACTGTCGGTCAAGGGTTGATGCTGTTGGGGACCATTGGCCAGCTAAAGGAAGGGGGGTTGAATAGCCCTACACAAAATAAAAGAAATACCCTTCTCAGACTTTAAAAGAACACTTGCATAAATAATTAAAGAAATGAACTAAAGGATGAGGCTCACAGTTTTTACTTGATTACAACCAGGGAGGTTGTTAATCCAAGGAAGTTAATGCACTAACGATCTCCTTCAGGTGGAGAAGCCTCTTACAGCAATGACGTACAAAAAATGAGAAGCTAAACTAATAATGGAAGCGCACAAGTGTTGTATGTCAAAATTGCTTGTTATTGTCAAGCTTTTAGACTAAGGCTGTATTTATAGCCTTGGTCGGGGTGCCTGGAAGGGTTCTAGGTGCCTAGAGTGGGATAAGATATTATCCCTGACGTAACGGTTAGCATCCACGTCGAAGTGGATAATCTTTCAGTTCCGAGCGCTCGGAAGGGTTTCGAGTGCCCGGACTCCAAGCGCCCGAAATGGGTCCGGGCATCTGGACCCTCAAAGTCAATTCTATTGACTTTTTTCGTCCGAGCTCTCTACTCTGGTTTAGCTCGCCTCGGTCCGGGTCTTCTGCTCTGGCTCCGCTCACTTGGGTGATCTCGCCCATCTGGAATAGGGCTCACTCGAACTCAACTTCCGGCCTTCTCGAGCAGGCTTCCACTCCTGCTTCTCGTCCCTCAGAATCATCGCATGCTTCCTTCTCGTCTGCCAGCGTACTCATCAGTAACTCTTTATTCCTTGGACGCACCGAGACTGTTGGCTCTCTCCCGTGTCAACCTTCTGGCTAGCTACGTCTCTTGCTCCTCGAGCAATCTTCAGCTCCGACTTCTCGTCCCTCGAAAACACCGCACGCTTCCTTCTCGTCCACCGGTGTACTCTTCTACGGCACCTTGTCCCTCAGACGCACCGAGCCCGTCGGCTCTCTCCCGTGCCATCCTTCTCGCTAGCTGCGTCTTCCGCTGGATTTCATGTGCTCCTAAGTTCCTGCACACTTAGACACAGGGTCAAAATACCACATGATCTATCTTAACTTATTTGATCACATCCAAACAACCCTGGGGTTCCAATAGATGCTCTCCTCCTTCCTCCACATCTCGTTCTGTTCCATTCGAGCCACCCCACACAGGGCTGGTCTATGGCTAAGAGAAAGGAACCATCACTACCCCCTCTTGATCTACTCCCGACGTGAGTAGACTCGATCACCAGCCACCCTATTCACAACGTCGCACATCCAGCCATCGCCATGAGGTGCTACTAAAGAAGATGACGCAAGATCGCCTCCACATTCTCACCGCTGTATGCATAGATCGCTACACACCCTCATACTCCCGAGCTCCTCTGTCAATCACCGATACTGCCTTACAGCTACACCTGAGGTAATTAATTAACTTAGTCGATAAATTGAGAGATTGATTGATCTATGATTAGTGCTGATTTAGAGTTATTTGATTTGGAAGGCAACACCTTCAGCTAGCTCCGGTCATTGCTGTGCCACCATCCTCTCATCGGATCTGAGAGGAGAGCTTTACTTTTATTGCTATTGAGATTGGATTTCTTCATCAAGTAGTGAATCATATTTGGATAAGTTATGGTGGTAATTTTGTATATGAACTAGATTTGATTTTGATTGTGGAATGGTTAGGGTGTTTTAATTCTATTTAGTTGTGATATGTTGCTTGAGTGGATTTGGATTTGTGATTGATTATCATATGGATTGATTGTTATTGTGATGAATATTTTTGGTTGAATGGAGGATAGTTTCATGATGGTTATTTGGGTGAGTTGTTGGGATTGATTCAAATTAGCTTAACCTAATTTGATTATAGAATGCTTAATCCATTGTAGTTGTGATTGTTTATGGATGAGTTGATCAATTGGATGAAGTAGGTATTTTGGATTTATGTTGAGTTGACTTGTTAGTAAATGGATTGCTACATGGATCAATTAAAGAGTTGATAATGTTGGGATTAAACCTTATTCAATCAAGGAATTGATAATAGTTAATCATTAATCAAGTTAATTGATGATTATTTGATTAGGGTTTTCCTTAATTAGTTTGGGTTTTGGGTTTATCTAGTAGTTGCATTTGTGAATAGCTAAACTGTACATTATGTGATCTACAGGATATTGATTTGAGACAAGCGTCTCGATGTGGGATTGTTTAGCACGATTGACAAATAAAGGTGGGTACTTCTTATCTTGATTCTTTAGTTCTTTGACCATGGTGTATGAGCTATATTTGGATAGTAACTGTATTTACCTTAACTTCACTCATATTTTTCCTGAGTTTGATACTTATCTACTTGATCTTTGAGATGATCAGATCCATGTCTATACAATCTCTCGTTATCATTTATGATATTTAGCAGATACTAGAGACCATGTTTACCTACACTTATTGTTATTTAATCATGTACCTTATTGAGCATGCTGGTTTTATTGTAGCATAGTTGATTGCTATTTATAAATGTGATGACTACTGCATTTTGCTTATCATATCATTACATGCATACTGACGACTATCTACCTTGTGATTGAGAGAGTCGTTGGTCAACATCATACACTCGGCCACTCATGGGTAGTGGTAGATGGAGGAGATGTCACTTGTTATATCATGCTCCCACTCGGCCACTCATGGGTAGTGGCGGCTGAAGATGTGAGCAACTGGGACCTCATGCTATGTTGTTATTCAACTACTTCGCAAACTGTCCACTCAGTCACTCGAGAGTAGTGGTGGCTGGAGTGTTGTACAATTGTCATTTTTCCAGCCTCTAGACCATATAGGAGTCGTGGTGTAGCGAGGTGGGTGGGGCGACCATCCGTGCATACGCTTTTGTATTATGCTTGCTTATGCTGTTGTTTTTATTGTATTTATATGGTTGTGATATGTTTATATATGATTGAGATATATGCATGTTGCATATGCTTCGACACTGGTTTACTTGTTGGTAGTATATATATACCTTACATGTTACCCATATAGTTATGAGAAGTATGATTGTAGATTGTCACAACATCTTGTTAGGACCCTTTGGCGTCCGGCTAAAGGGGAGTGAATAGCCCTGCACAAATCAAGCAAACAAAAATCTTTCTCAAACAAATAACTCAATTAAAATAATACTTGCATATAAGAAATACTAAAAAGACTAAGAGACAGAGGCACCCAGGTTTACTTGGTTTCAATGAGGGATGTTGTTAATCCAAGGTAGATGAAGTCGCACTAATTTCTCCTTCAAGCAGAGAAGCCTCTTTACAGCAATGAACGCACAGAAAGACGAAGCTAAACAGAAAAGGAAGTGTGTACAAGTGTTGCTTGGATATTTCTTGTTGTTGTTAGCTTCTGGAAGTAGGGCTACTTATATAGCCCTGCTCGAGGCCCTTGGAAGCGTTCCAAGCACCTGGAATAGGATAGAAATCTATCCCCAATGCAATGGACAAAAGCCATGTCGATCTGGATGAAATTTGAATTCCAGGGGCCAAGAATGGTTCCGGGTGCCCCAAGCATTAGAAGCCAACCTTTTGCTGACTTTTGGTCCAGGCCTCCTTCTTCGATTCTGCTCTCCTCGGTTTGGGTCTTCCGCTCTGGCTCCGTTCACTTGGGTGATTTCAACCATCCAAAATAGGGCTCACTCGAAGCCAACTTTCGGCCTTCTCGAGCAAACATCCGCTCTAGCTTCTCATCCCTCGGAATCGCTGCTTGCTTGCTTCTCGTCCGGCAACGTACTCTTCCACAGCTTTTCATCCCTTGGAAACACCATACACTCCCTTCTCATCCGCCGGTGTACTCTTCCACAGCACCTCGTCCCTTAGACGCACCAAGCCCGTCACCCTCTCCCGTGTCATCCTTCTCGCTAGCTGCGTCTTTCGCTCGACGCTCTGTACTCCTAAGTTCTTATACACTTAGACACAAGGTTAAATACAATATGACCTAACCTAACTTGTTTGATCTCATCAAAACTATCTTGGGGTACCAACACATCTGACTCTCTATTACTATCTTAGTATATGGATTCAGGTATAGATATTCATTATGATATCTCTATACTTCTTGATACTTTTCCCTAGGAGACTATATACCTTTGGCTCTCTAGATATATGTTATGCTCATGCACTATATGTATATTACCCGCTGAGCCCCAGTACTCACTATTCCTTGAACTAGTTTTTCTTTCACCAGGGAACAAGTAGAAGGTACAAGGACACTTGGAGGATCCTGACTATCGGTCCCATGTCACATACGAGAATGGTTTTCTAGTTTTATTTCCTGACTTATTTGTGTTTTGAATTTCTGAACTTGGTATTCTAATAACTCGGCATGGACTTGGAGTTTTGTCTTGTGGTATCTTATATTTGGTTTGTTGATGTTGTCTCAAGTCAAGTTGGCTCGCAATTAGTTGTTTTATGGTTTTGCGATTGTTATGTTGTAACTTTCGCTATGTTTTGTTACAGCCATGTGAGCTGCTTATTATACGACTGTGTGGTTATATTCTTTTTGTTCCAACCATTTGGGTTATATATATAATTGCGTGGTTGTATATGTTTCAGCTGTGTGGGTTGTTGTTGATAGCTTGTGAGTAGTCTTATGCTATTGTATATATATTTCATTTGTCATTGCTACAAGGGAGGTTCTATCCGATTTTCGTCGAACAACCTTACCCTCGGGGCATGATAGACTCTTCCAAGGACGATTCATTATCTTGCATTTTATTGTTATAAAAATTATTTAAATTAAAAACGCCTTCTATTACCTATAGAGCATGGGTTTCTTGATGAATTTTGACCAACTTATCGCAAAGTTCTTTAGCATTGTTGAAGTAGCTAACTTGGTCAAGTTCTTCATTCGTCAAGCAACATTGGAGGGTGTATGTGGCCCGAGCATCGAGGTGAGCTTTCTTTTTTATATCTGGATTCTATTTCTCTAGATCTAGTTGTTCTCCAAGTTTGTTCACTGGTGTTGTATACCCTTTCTTGAAGGTGAACCATAAGTCGATGTCTGATTTAAGGTAGCACTCCATCCTTTGTTTCTAGTTTCTAAAATTTTCTCCATGGAAGAGTGGTGGATGGACTGTGCTATAACCTTCTTGGTGGAAACTTGTCATTCTTGCAAAAAGGAAAATAAATTTTACCAAGACTTGGTCTTGGATTAGTAATGCAAGAAAATAATTAATTGAGGCATGAATAAATGAAAAATTGAAAAAAAAAAAAAAAAGGCTAGAAAGACTGTTAAGTCTTTTTAGAGCCGCCTTACTCCGATACCAATTAAAGGATTGAGAAAGATGATAGAGGGGGTAAATATCGCCCATTAAAAATCTTTTCTTTTATTATAAAATTGAATCATAGTAAGCAATGGAATAAGATAGTAAAAGCAATGTAATAGACATAGTTGGTTACTTGGTTGGAGCCTATGTCGACTCCTACTCCAAGACCCACAATCCTTGATTGCACCATTAGGTAATCCACTAAAATTTCTCTTTCCAAAACCTTTGGGAAAAAGGTAATTCATACAAACATGTTTACAAAGGATTGTGCAAGCTGAAAATAAATATACTGATAATGAAGATATAAGATGAAGAATTGTTGGAGCTCTTTGGTGAGGTAGCATGCACATAGAGTTAAAATGTAGAGCAGTAGCATGAATAGAAGAATAGAAGATCAAAAAGTTAAACAGAAGTTGTTGTATGTCATCTCGGATCTCGAGGTCTTTTTATAAGCTGCGTTCGATCGACCGAAAAAGCCTTTGGCCGACTAATCCTTTTGGTCGACTGATCTCCCTATCGATCAATTGATCATGCATCCTTCCTTCTTCACCGAGATCCGATCCTCATCTCATTAATTACATTTATTATTTGGTCAACTAATAATCTTGATTGGTCGATTGATCCCTCTTATTTCCAACTTTTGCCAAGATCGAATCTGCCACTGTATTCTACCAAATTAGGTTCAGTTGACTGATCCCTAAGTTCGGTCGATCGATCCTCCTAACTTCCGACTTTGCTTTGTACGATCTATACCCTGCCACATCAGCTATGTTAGGTTGACTGAACCTCTTATTCTGTCGACCAATCCCATCGGTTTCTACAAAACAGAGTTAGTTCCACAATATAAATATGTCCCTACAACACAAAGTAAGCACAATAGTATAATGCTTCATGAGTAAGAAAAAATAATAAGACTTGTCTTGATCTCAACTTGGAAACATTTTGGTTTCTTCAGTTGAATTAGCGACCAAGGATTTATCCCTTCCCAGGACACGATCTCCCAGTTGCTCCATTCCAGTTGCTTACCTCAACCTATCTGTCAAATATTGGATCCTCCAGACTTGTTTAGAGTTTGTCTCAGCATCGGATCGGCTCGCTAGGGCTTCCCCTCAATATCAGGTCCTTCAGACCTATCGAGTCCAACTGTCACGTGTCAGGTCCTTGACCCATCTGGACTTCCCTACTTGGGTTCCACGATCTGCTAAGACTTCCCTACCTAGCCATGACTAGAGTTCTCCCTGTTGAGTAAACATCCTACACACTTAGTTAGTTCATTAAATCACAACAAGACTTAACTTGAACCTTTGACAATATCAAAACATAGATTCAATTATGGTACTCCCTGCACCAACACTTTACACTGGTGAATGGACTAACTCAGTTCAACTCCTCTTTGGTCTAGCCATATTGGAGAGTCTAAGTTACCTTGGCATCGGCCTTGATCTTTTTCCTTGTTGGTGCATCCCATTTGTCACAGGGGATGAATACTCCGTGTTCAGTGGAGAGTGTGAATCTTGTTTGAATGATAATACACATCTCCACCTAAGTCTTCAGGTGGTACTTAATCCAGTCTTTCCAGTATCTAAAATCCTCGCCAGAGAAGAGGGGCGGGTATGCGGTACTATAGCCTTCTTGATGGGTAATTTCGTATAAATGATCTCAAAAAAGAAAAGTATATTAAGACTTGGTCTTGGATTAGTAGTGTGGGTGAAGAAAAGGTGAAAACAAACGGCTCAAGTGGTGCTACACCAAGTTCAAGAAATATAAAACTCAATTAAAAGATTTTGATCCAAAGGGGTGATAACACCGATTCCGATCGACTCCAAAAAACTCAAAAATTACCACAAAAAAGCATGCTCAAATGATGGCTGTACAGATTTAGAGTGGCCCTAGTCTAATACTAATTGTAGAATCGAAAGCACTAAGGGGGTGAATAGCGCTTGTGGCTTTTTGACATTTTTCATAAATCAAAACTCGGAGTAATAAAAGAAGTGGAAAATAAAAAAAAAATACTAAAACTTTTAGTTTTACTTAGTTTGGAGTCAATGTCGACTCCTACTCCAAGATCCACAATCAACAATCGCTTTCGTTGGACAATTCACTAGCAATTTGATAATTATAAAGAAACTTTGATTACACATAATGAAAATGCAATTAATAGTAAAAAAGATAATTTTACCGACAACTCAAAAAGGAATAGAAGCTTTGGCATTTATCATCGGATCAGTATTCGAGCATTGATCCTATCCGAAAGAGGAGAAGATGGCAGGCTGGGGATATGGCTCGAAGGTTGACGAGATGAAGAATTCACATGGTCCTACAACACAAGAGGTGTTAATGCTGGGCAGGAAAGGGATTTCTGGCGTTGGCCCTCCAACGCTTAAGTTAGTTCTCAGTGAGGAATAGTAGAAAGTTGTAGCATTGAGCGTATTGAATAATAAGGTAACGTATACCACCACCTGTGGATGGAACCCCCCTTTTACAGTGTCACTGTAGCGTCTATATATGTATCTCAAAGTATGTGCACATTTTTCAATATGTCCTAGGAAAAGATAAGTTAAAAAGTGTCTTTGACACTTTCCCTTAAGCAAGCATGTAAATTCTTGATATGACAGGCTATAAGCTTCTAATGTACAATTTGCTTACTAGGCATGCTTTATTGTCAGTGGCACAAACCTTCAAAAGGGTATGATGAGATATGTAGGTGGATCCCAGTATAGGTCGACTAGTGTTCGCTCGGCGGGGACATCCTCGCTCAGTCATGCTAGACAGAGCTAGCTTTCTTCATTCGATTTTTCTATTGTCAGAGGGTTACCTTTCATCCAACCGGTCATTTAGCCTGATTGAATGGGATGGTAGTATGGGGAATTTACTGTTGGTTTCTCAGTTGTAGACACAGGTCCTCCACGCACGACCATTTTGATAGCGACATCCGACCTACCCTGTGGCTCGTTCGACCCATTATACTAGATTAGTGGATCTAGGCTTTGACTATCTTGACTTTGACTTCCATGTCAGTCATTCTTCCCTACTTGGACCCATCTTCGGCGAGACCCCTCTTCATCACAGTATCACGGTCTTCCCCTCAAGTCTAGTCG
>JBBMJZ010012545.1:0-11271 GCA_037833815.1 Zingiber zerumbet | reverse complement strand
TGATCCCTTGTAACAGTCGTAAAACCTGCAATTCCAGCACCTTTTTGTTTTAACAGGTGTGTTTTCACCCTTGAATATGATCCTTTGCACACTTTACTACATATATTACATGACCAAGTGTCATTTCCTCCTCCAACTGTCTTTTCCACCTTGGTTACAAATTTCCACAAAGGAGAATAATCATCAACATCCTCTTGTGCTCTCTCATTTTGAAAACTTTCCATGGCAAATAGGCTGAAAATAACAATTAAGAATCAGTGGAGGGGGCCTATTGTTAAGCTACCAGAAAGTTACCAAAAGCAAAAACAAATTCGTGATCTCAGAAGAAAAAACAAAATGTAAACTTTCCAGAAAGACGGCAGCTACGGGAGCGGTGGGCTTCTACAAGCAGTGGTGGGCTACTGCTGAGTGGGCTGCTGCTGAGCAGCGGCGGGTTTCTGCGAGCAGCGGTGGGCTTATGCGAGAATTGGCTAGCTTTTGCGAGTAGCGGCAAGTGATGGAGAGAGGCGAAGAGTGTAGGCGAGCGGCGGAGAGCGCTAGCGAACAGCGGAGAGCGCAGGCGAGCAGCAAAGAGCTCGTGCGCCAGAGAGCGCAAGCGATGGCGGCGCAAGCGACGATCGTGATGAAGAAAGGTCGTGTCGCGATGAAAAAGAGAATCGGGAGCGGGGAGAGTAATTTAGGATTTTTTTTCCATTTGAATAAGTAGTTCTCATAATTTTATTATTTTTCAATTTTACGCTCAAAATTTTTAATTTTTTTGCAATTGAGCCCAAACATGTCCGAAAATGTGTCTCATATGTGTCCTAGCCGTATCTGACTGGTCAAAATTGTAAAAAGTCAATGACACGATTTTTGCCATGTCCGACGTACGTATTTACGTGTCATGTCCGTGCCTGTGTCCGACACTTCTAAAAAAATATTTTTGGAAGTGTCCATGCTACACTGATCGTAATTCGTACCAAACATGTGGAGATTGATCGGTATTTCATCAATGATAAAATTGAAGATAAGTCAATCACCCTTAACTACATTCCATCAAAGCATCAAACAGTTGACATCCTAACCAAGGCCTTGTTCAGACATAATCTAATATGAACATGATCAGGGTTACGAAACATCTACGGCCTAGATTGAGGGGAGTGTGGAAAATCTATCTTGGTGGTAAAATCAATCTTGGTAGATTTATTAGAGATTTATTATTTATTGCAGATTTGATTTTATTTGATTTGCTGTAATTAATTAGGAGATATTCTCTAATTAATTAGGAGATTTTGATTTCTTAAGTAGGAGTATGTGACTTGTATATAGAGGATACACGGATATTGAAATAAAGTAATATATTTTCTTGAAAACTTTCACCTTTAAGTTTTAAAGATACCTTATGATCACAAAGAACATTTGACGCCTTCCTTCATTCAAACCATCTTGCTAATATTTTATGTAAAGCATCTCTATTAAATCCCTTCATCCTTTTGCAAAAACGATTTTAGATACATAAAACTTTCAAGTACAAGTCTCTCGTCATCTCCTATCTTAATAATTGTTTTATTACGTCTACTATTACTAAACTTAAATTTTATATATTTTGTCTCTACTGAACTAAGCCTAAAACCTTTTAACTTCCGACTCACACGCCATAACTAAAATAATGTCATTTGCAAACATGCACCATGGTAACTTATCTTGGACATGTCTAGTGGGTTCTTCCATAACTAATGTTAAAAGATATAGACTTAGAGTTGATACTTGATGTTGCCCTATTTTTATAGGAAATGCTTCTGTTAATACGTATGAAATATTCACTCTTGTCATTACATCATCATGTATTTCTTTAATTGTCTTAATATATGCTACCCTAATACCTCTTCTAGAATTCTTCATATAATTTTCTTTGGGACTTTGTCATGAAATTTTTTAAGTCAATGAATATCAATTGTAAGTTTTATTTTGCTTGATACTTTTTAATTAGTTGTCTAAAAAGATGTATAACTTTTATCGTCGACTTTTTAGGCATGAATTCAAATTAATTTTAGTCACGGTCTCCTTCCTCAACCTTTTATTATTTTTCCTCAAAGTTTCATGGTATGCTTCATTAGCTTAATGCTTCTGTAATTATTTTTATATAAGAGAACTAAAGTACTTACCCTCCATTAATGAGACTTTTTTTTAATATAAGGTTGAATAACTTCGTAAGTCATTCAATACCGTGTTTCCCTAGACATTTTCATACCTCTATTAGAATATCGTCCTTGGTTCGGTCCAACTGCTTTTTCATTTTTCATCCCATTTAGTGCTTGTTTTACTTCTGGAATTTGAATTCTTCGATAAAAATTAAAATTTTTATACTCCTTAACTTACTTTAATTTCCTAAGCTAAGTTGGTCACCTAACCCTTTATTTAAATGTTGATAAAAATATTCCATTCATCGCTCCTTTATTTCTTCATTCTTCACTATTACCCCATGGGATTCATCTTTAATATATTTTATTTGGATAAGATCCTTTATTTTCTTCTCTCTCACTTTAACTATTCTATAGATGTCTCTTTGACATTCTTTTATATCAAGCTATCGATGTAAGCATTGGAAAGCTTTATTCTTGTTGCACTTATTGCTTTATTAGCTTCGTTTTTGGCTACTGCATGAGTTTTCTTCATTCTTGCAAATATACGGTAACTTATAAGTTGTTTTTTTCCTTCAATTTCTCTTTTTGATGGTGCATGTCCTCTTGGCTCACTGAGTATGTCTTGACTACTATTTTTAAAATTTTATGTCATCTTATCCCATGTTGTATTAGCATTTTTCACAATACTTGTGTTGGTATCCTCTCCTTAAAGATAATTTGTTTCCCATAATATAACTTCCACTACTTGGTCCTAGGAGCTATGCACATTTTTCTTCTACTGATGTTATGCTTGAGGCACGTATCCACTAACCTATGTTGGGTGGTTAAGAATTCTCTATGAATGACCTTGCAATCTTTATATATTTTTCTACCCCTCTTTCTGACTATAAGAAAGTCAATTTGCAACTTATTGTTCCCATTTTTGGAAGTAACTAAGTGTTTTTTCTCTTTTTGAAAAATGTATTAGCATTATAAGTTCATATGTTATCACGAAATTCAATATAACTTTTTCTTCTTCATTTCTTTTTTCGAAACATCGGAAATAACCTCTTGCAAAGCAGGGTAAGGTTGCAAACAATAGACCCTTCCTTGGGACCTTACATTAGCGGAAGCTTCATACACCGAGCAACCCTTTGTGCTTGAATTTCTGATTTCTTTTTTCGAAACTATACCCTCATGCACCTTATTATATTCTTCATTTCTTATTCTTACATGCTTATTTAGTTCTCCTTTTGTAAAAATCATTGGAATTTTTTGTATTATCTCATCTAAGTTTCTTAAAACCTATGTTTGACGTTTTCATCTAATCCTACTTAAAGTGTATATATGTTAATTTCATTATTAGTTTATTTTGCTACCACTAATTTGAAAGTTATAATCTTATCTTCTTTCCTAACTACTTCTACTACTTCTCTTTTAGTAAACTATTTACAATAATATATACTTTATTTCTCGTTTTACTTTTTCCGAGGTACCATAATTTAAAACTTGAATTCTCTATCATCTCAGTCTTTCCTCTACTCATATCTACTATCTTTATTGCTTTGCCGATGAGTGTTTCTATGTCCCATGTTTCTAATTTAAGACAATTCAATGTAAGGTGTGAGAACTCTTGCATATTTAACATTGCGTCTAAGTTTTCGTAAAGATGTAGCGGTCCTTGTCAAAACTTGCAGTCAAACCTTGCAACGCATTCCTTCCAACTAACAGCCTAGCATTAGCATAATAGTTTGATGGATCCACACATAATATTTGTCTATGTTTTAACGTTGGTTGGCAATCTAATGCAATCCTCATTTATTCGTGCTTGAGACCGGCTATGGCAACCATGGGCGGATTTAAAAAAATAATAATAATAAACAAGGATAGAGGAATGAAGGGAGAAAACTGGTGCTAGAAAAATAAACACCACGTTTTCTGTAAACATACAATGATCAGAAGGTATGTACTTTAATGAATTGCACTCTCCAGGAAATAAAGGCCGCACAATCTTCCTTCAGTAGACTACCATGTATTCCCCTTGTGTGTTGTATTACGTTGTAAGTGACCTTATTTTAATTTCAGTGTTATAAGTTACAGTTTGTTGTATAAAAGTAAATATTCTTCAGAAGATTATTGTTGTAACAAGCACTGATCAGATTTCTTCTATCAAAAAGAAAAAAGGGTGGTCAGGTCCCCAGCAAGTTTCCTTTATTCAGATGTTTGGTGAGGCCCAATACTCAGATGTTGAACTGATTGGCTATTATTCAAAGCACCATCAAGTTGTCTCTTTTATATGGGCTGTATGCAGATCTATAGTTCCTGTATCACTGCTTGGGAACTCTTCTTGTTGGAGGGCTTTACAGAAAAACATTTCAAAGTTTGTTGAATCTCACAGATACGAGACCTTTCATCTGAAACAATGTGTTGATAGAGTTAAAATATCTTCTTACCCTTTTTTATCAAAAGTTCTTTCTTCTCAGTGCTTTTGTAGTGGTAACAGTACATCTGATTCTAGTGAATGTGAAAGAATAACAGACAGGGAAAGTAACAATTCAAAAAGGATGGTGGTTGGAAATCTTTTCCTAAGTTGGATTCGTTGGTTTTTTTCAGAAATAATTGTGCCTGTCATCGCTGCGAACTTTTATGTTACTGAAAGGGAGTCCAGAAAATATGAGTTATTCTATTATCCTATGCCGGTTTGGAAAAAATTAATTGGACAAACCATTACTTCTTTGGTTGGTGAGAAGTTTGAGCTAGCAGATGAGGCGTTTATTAAGCGTATCATTGGTAAAAGATCATTTGGTTTCTCGAAAGCTAGGTTTGTTCCAAAAAGTAAATGTTTGAGAACATTGGCAAATCTAAAATCATCATCCAAAGTAAAACATTCTAGACATCCTAAGTTCCTCCTTAACGCTATCAAACAAACAGCAGCAACACAGCAGAAAAATAGGTTTTGTCATGAAACAGAAATTCAGTATAATTCTGTGAATTCTGTGCTTAAAGATGCACTCTCAATTTTGAGAGAAGTGATGGCTGAGAAACCAGAAAAATTAGGATGCTCTGTATTCAATTATAATGATGTCTATCGAAAAATTTGCCATTTTTTAGCTGAAGTAAAACTTAGATCACAAAAAACACCTCAAATTTATGTTGTTGTTGTTGATGTATTAAAGGCATTTGATTCCATTGACCAGGAGAAGTTATTGAGCATATTAGAGAATATTATTGGCAGCAATGAGTATGTTATGAGAAAACATGCAAAGATATGCTATCAGAAGAAATCTTTAAGGGTCCTTTATAAGAACATTCCTTATGGCAGCAGTTGCACTTCTGTGGTTGATCCTTCTGCTCAAATATCCTCATACAGCAATATTTTGGTAGATCAGGTACTTTATTTTGCATTTTTCTGTTCTGGATTGATTATATAAATAGTATGACCTCATGTATTTCTCATAAGTCATGTAATCTTTTACTTTCCTGTTTTGTTTTATCACTTACAGATTTTTTCCATAGCTTCTTCTTCTAGTCTGCAATATTTGTGTGTTTGATATAATTCTGTTGCTAGAACTCGAAGTGTTATAATTATGAGTCATCTTCTAGCAAAAGCATGCACTTTTATCAGAAGACTATACTAATTTCTTTTGTTAGACTCTTTTATTTGTTTTTTGTATGCTTCTTTCATGTTTTTAATAAAGAAGACCATATATCTGAGGCAAGTCAGGTTGCTAATGGTGATAGGGAAAAAGTGAACATATTCAGAGAAAGGAGATTCTCCATCTTCTACAAGAGCATTTGAAGCACAACATTTTGCAAATTGAACGCAAATTTTACTTGCAGAAGGTTGGAATATCCCAAGGCAGTGTGTTGTCACCCCTTCTTTGCTCATGTTATTATGGGGACATGGAAAATAAAGTACTTTTGCCATATCTTGAAATGAATAACCAATGTTTGGTTGCAACCAGTAGCAAGCAAACAAGCAATGACACTGATGGGGAGCTGGCTACCAATAGTCTATCATATCATGTGCACAAAGATATATTGGATCTCAGAGACTCAAACTTGTTTGATTCTAATGAACATCCTGCTACAAAAGCTAATGGTCTTGCATTTGATTCCAAGGATTTGAAATCTGGAGAAAATTTGTTAATAAGATTTATTGATGATTTTCTATTTTTGTCTACTTCAAAAGATCAAGCACAAAAATTCTTCAATCGAATGAGAAGAGGATTTCATGCTTACAATTGTTCATTAAACAAAAAGAAGCTTGGGACCAATTTGGATATGATGCAGAGTGGCCATTTGATTAAGAAAATATACGTGGGTGAAGATGGTATACCATTTGTTACATGGAGTGGCTTGCTTCTCAACTGCCACACACTGGAAATCCAAGCAGACTATACAAGGTAACCTGTTGGTTATATTTTCTTATACAACCAATTCATTTCTTTAATTCCTGATGAGTAAATTGTAATGTTTCATACATCTCTTTAATTTATGAAATTGGAAAACAGGTATTTAGATACTAATATGAGATCCACTATGAACGTGAAAGCACATGCTAAGCCTAGCTATCATTTGAAGGCAAAGTTGTTTCACTTTGCGCAAACTAGATGCCACCCCATTTTTTATGACTCCAACATCAACTCTCCTTCTATTGTCGGTTTGAATGTATATCAGGCATTTCTCCTATGTGCAATGAAGTTCCATTGCTATATGAATTGCATAAAAATTGTGATCAAGTTGAATCCAAGTTACTTGCTGAAGATAATTTTAAATTCGTTCTGGTAATCTTCTATCTTCAAATTTTAATATTTTGGCAGTTTTGTGGCTTATAATAATAGTCCTGGATGTCTATAGATTTTTTATGACAATATTCGTGTGTTATCTGAGTAATAATACATTTCAACATTGGAAAACTTTTCTTTAGCAGAAAATACTTGATCCTAATCTCGGAAGTTTGGCCAACGAAAATGTACATTGTTATGTTCATGATGTATTAAAAAGTGGCTTTCTATTCTTGTACTATATAGATGCTTAGTTATTCTCATTCTCCAAAATAATGGGGTTTTAAGGATATCTTATAAGGACAATTATCTTTTCAAGTGAATGAAACGTTCCAATGAGAGAACAAGTGGGAGAAATGAACAGTGTAGTTGTAAGATTGAATAAAGTCGTTCATAGTTTATTCTTTGAGTTTACAGGACAAGTTAATATGCCCATCCTTGGCATACTAGGCCATCCTTACAAAATAATGTCTCCCTGCATGTCAAGTGTCCTCCTAATGTTGGAATACTAGGCGTCCTTATAGAATAATATCGCCTTTTTCTTTTGAACTTTTAAAGGAAAAGAGAAGATAACCTACTGATACATTTTACTTAGCTGTAATATACTTAGTAAGAACATTGGAGATGGAAGACAAAGGTTGTTTCACAACTACGAAATAATCCTTGCTCAATCGAGCTACTGAAAAAAAGGGTAACAAGAAACATATGTTCTGGGCTACACAAGAAAATCAAAAATTGACATTGCTACAATAGGAAGATGAAACCTAACTTGAGTTATAGGACTAGTTTGTTGTTGTAGGCAAAAGGATAAAGGGTTGCTATTGCTTGACGAAGAAGGGAGTCACTGTTGTTGGCAATAGAGCAAGAAGAGGGTTGTGGTATTTTTGTTGTTAATCGAGGCTGCTGTTGCTAGACTGTAGATGGAGAGAAGAAAAGGATGTGGACAGTGTTCAAGGGCCGCATGAGAGAGAAAGATAAGAGAGAAAGGGCTTGAGTTTTAATGTAGCTCGAGGGAAAGAAACATGGGGTGGGTGTTGTTACTTTTATGGAGGCATCACTCTTTTCTTTAGTGTTGTTTACATTAAACAAGCCAAATACACCGTTGCTGCCACAATATGTACTATATATCTATGGAAATGGACCTTTCCTAACAGTTTTAGCTCGTAGGAATACATACATACTATATCTATATGCCATCCATAAGTCATGAATCAGTATCCTGGCTTGATCTCAGATTGTTCTCGTGTTATGAATTGTTAGAAAAGCATTCCAAGTTGCATAAGTGTACTAAAATACCACGTTGCATATTATCGGGCAGTAAAATGCTCTGTATACGGCTACATATTGATCACAAACACACACACACTGACACTATATATGCATTATGTGAGCCAATGTGCAATATAGATGGTCAGATATGTGACTGAGGCCAGTTTTGACAGTATTTGAAATTGTTATGGACATAAAACTATATAGGTTATGCAGGTCATAATATTGTTAGACTTGGTTCAGCGATCTGATGAGGTTTACAAATATTGTGCATTTTACATGCTCCTGTTAGCATTTGTCTTGTAATAAATCTAACTTGTCCATGTTCCACTAGTCGCATGTACAAACAGATCAGGAAGTTGATGTGTCGCATGTTGCACAGCTTCAATATTCGCGCATCGTTTGTGCTCGAGAAAAAAGATGTGATCTGGCTTGGGCTCGCTGCATTTACTCGGATTCTCCAAAAGAAACATTCGCAACACAAAAAGCTGCTTTCACTCCTGAGGTCAAGGATGGAGACCTACGGAAGGGTTGAAGATATGTCATCGCATTTGAGATATGCAGTTGATGAGTCTCATTCTTCCTGTTTCTCAAAAATTAAGTTCTGATTTACTCCTGGTATTATTTGAAGTTGATTTCAAACAACTGCTCATTTAGATTTATATTCTCTTCGTTTATGAATCCTTCATGTCAAATCGACAGTAAAATGTTGATATGCCCCTGACATTCCTGAATTGCTCTTTTCTATAGTGATGTTTTTGATATGCCACAGCTATGCACTCATTCGTGTAGAATGATATTAAATTTTGAGTCCTTTGTTTGAGTTGATCCTTGTTTCTTTATGCTATATATCCTGCATCTTACATTGATGAAGTTTTACATTACGTGTTCTTTCATTGCTTTGAAGTGGTTGTTATAATTATTGGCTCTCAAAATAAAAATGTCTCCTACAATTTTTATTTGTTGTTAAAATGTCTTAATTATCGCCTGAATTATTCGTTTTAGGGTATTTTAAAAAGTGAATAATACTAGAGGGGCATTGTTAAAATTATCCTAATACATAGGGCAGTTGAGTTTCCTTATGTTTTTGATAGCCGATCGGATAAATTTCACCAATCCGGGAGGTCCTAGTTCATCTATCGGATAAATTCAGAGTACACATTATGCACATTTAGTAGCCGATCTATCTCCATGTTTTCTTTGGTTATAGCTGAAAAGGCAAGTTTTTTTTTTATTTGTTTGAAAAGAAAATAGTGTTATTTAACAAAAGTTAGTGAATGTTCCATAATGATAGAAATAAATAAATATTAATCCTTACCTTAAATGACTGTTAACATGGGACAATTTCAAGTCTCTCAGAACTTAAACATGAGGCTTTAGCTTTAAGAAACTTGTTTGCTTTTCTGCATTTTACTTTTGTGATTAAATCTTGTGTCAGAGAATCTCTCATGTTGTCCAAATATTTGAATGCCAGTTTACTTTAGGAAGGTACAGATTTCTGTGAACAGATGAATCTGTCCTAGGGTTCTATCTTAAATAGATTTTATTTCAAGCTGAAATATGAGGAAACAGATGCTTGTGGAGTTAAATTAAAATGTCAAAAGTATTATTTAAAAAGGAAGGTTAATAAATGCAAGTGTTGTTAAAGGTAAGTTCTTTCAGTTTGGGTGAATCTAGGATATTTTTTATGATTAAATTATTAATTTTTAAGCCCAAAAGATAATTATTTAACTTTTAGACTAAGTTAGGGGTGGTTAACTTGTATACCATTACTATACTGGAAAAAATCGACATAAAAAGTTTTATATCAATATCATATCTGAATTAGTATACCAAAATTTTCAATATACTGAAATTTTAGTATAATATAAATTCAAGACCTTTTATAATAAAATTTTAATATCGATATGATATACTAAAAGTTTTGATTACTGTATCAAAATTTGTAATATATTGTAAAATTGGAATATTTCGGTAGGATAAATATGGTATATTGAATTTTTAATATATTTTTTTTTAGAACATGTGCCAGTTCAAGTGTAACAACAAAACATTGAAATTTAAAATTTTAGACTTTTGGGCCACACTTTTCTTTATATTCTCTGTCAATCTCAAATTCTGTGGAGCTTCACTGTAGTAAAAAGGTGAATACGATCGTTTCTAGTACCCCCGTCAATCTATCCTAGGGCCAACATGGAGGATCTAAATCACGGACGACTACTAGTCAGACTACTAGCTTTTGGAATAGTGACTAGCACATAAGGGAGATATTTTATCTCGGCTTTATCAAAATTTAAATTCTAGATTTTATTATAGTAATATCTCATGTTCTAGATACTAGACCATTCCGAGGAGCTTTACGTGGAAATGCACTGTCACAATTTTGTTTGATTTATCGCCGGTGAGGTGAGAAAAGGACAGGAAAGGAAATAAAAGAAAAATCAGAAATAAAGAGAAGAAGAAAAAGGAAGGGAAAAAAAAAAAAACCTACCTAAAGTAAGTAAAAAAAAATTCTGTCTCAACTTTTTTATAATCTCCTGTTTTTTCCATCTTCGAGTAAATAAGATACTCAAAGATCCAGGGATGATCCGAATTGACAATATTTTCTCCATGACTTTACAAATTTGGGTTTTCTTCCATAGTTTAGAGTTTCTCGCTACTTGCAATTTTTTTTTCTACTTTCTATTAGGAAGAATAGGAATGATTAGTTAGTATATTAATATAGTTTAATTCCCTATTTGACCAAAATTGATGAGAACTATTTCAACACATAGTAAAGTTGTTTCATTTATAGATTAAAATCTCG
Organism: Zingiber zerumbet; assembly: GCA_037833815.1. Taxonomy (NCBI): domain Eukaryota; kingdom Viridiplantae; phylum Streptophyta; class Magnoliopsida; order Zingiberales; family Zingiberaceae; genus Zingiber; species Zingiber zerumbet. The sequence continues at coordinate 307 of JBBMJZ010012545.1, read as the reverse complement.
AGTTGTTTTGTCATATATATGTAAAATTTTTAATTTTACGTATGGACCATCTCTGACACAGGCACTCCTTCGGTGTCGACAGTCCCTGAGGCCCTGTGGATGTGTCATGCGAGCTTGATAATGCTTCTGGACGGAATAGGACCCTGACGCGTTCGGATATGTCACACGAGCTCGACAATGCATCCGGACACTTCGCGTGAGCATGGCGATACCTTCGAACACATCGTGGAATGTGACGGAACCGGAAGGATTTAGAGTTTAATTAAAAACTTAAGTTAATAAGTTTAATCATAATTTAAATAGGTTT
>JBBMJZ010012535.1:0-11271 GCA_037833815.1 Zingiber zerumbet | reverse complement strand
ACGTGTTAAGTTCCGCAGGAGATACAGGTTTAATTTAAAAGAACACACGGTAGCTAGGAAAGGTTCAGATCTTTGTACAAAATTTTTGTACAGTGGAACCATTAGGCTTTCCGAGTAGCAACCAACAGCACCTTCCATGGCCTTTATAAGCCAGTCTTGACTAAGCTTCTCACAACAACTACTATACGAGCTACTACTACGCGTCAATTTGAGGTTCCGACTACTCTGACTTCTTGCTACGACCCTGCTGCGAAGCTATTGCGCTCAACGACTGCTCCGAGGATTTTCGATTACAGCCGGCAGACCGACACCAACACAAGAGCGCTCTCACATATATCCCTAAGTGTTGGTAACAAATTTTTTTTTTTGTACTTAATTTCTGAAAAATGGAAGTGTAGCGTGTTACACTTCGCCTGAATTCTTTGTACTCGATTTCCTCTTCCGGAGGTACCGGAAGAGATATTTTAGTGGATTACCCATCGATAGGTCTGCTGGACCTGGGTCTTGGAGTAAGAGTCGCCGAATGCTCCGAACCAAGTAAAATCGATCGTGTTTTTTGGTTTTTACTTAATTTTCGTTGCGTACTTATCTTTCAATTTCAAAAAGAAATGAGATTTTCAAAACCACGTGATTCATCCCCCCTTCCACATGCGACTCGATCCAACAAGTGGTATCATAGCAGATTCTGCTCTGAATTGGTGCAACCACCAACCAAGCCAGGGGAATTGTTTTGTTTTATTTTCTTCTCGAATTTTAGCTTTTTGTATTTTATTTGAATTGATAAAGTTCATTTTTTTCGAAGTTGGTGCAACACCACACGAATCATTGATTTTTTTCTTCAAACTCTATTAATCCAAACCTAGTCTTGGGATTCCTTCTGATTCTTTTTGCGAGATATTTGAAATGGAGCACAAAGAGACAGTGACTGAAATATCAACGAACCACCTCTATATGAGATGTACATGGGGGCACAAATTCAATCTGTAGAGGATGCAAATGAAGTGCTTCATCATGATGAGCGACTTTGACTGTAGAATAACATTGAAAAGATTCACTCAAAATTTAGAAGCAAACAAAGAGGTAATAAACTTTATTTTAGAGTTATTGCCTAATAAAATTGTGTGCAGAGTCGGAGAATTCAAATATGCCTACGACTTTTGGACATGGCTGAACAAACTTCACGAGGATGTGTCACAACTAGAAGATCAAGTCGAACGTAAGCTCAGATATGAATTTGAATATCTAGAGTCATCCTTAGAATCAGACTTAGGAGAATCAGACCAAACCAACTTCATGTCATTAATAGCAAAGGAGGAGGTAGAAGGAATTGAGTTAGAGTCAGAACAAAAGTCAGAATTCAAATATGAAATGACGGTGGATAAGGAGTAGAATCCTAACGAGGATTCAAAAAGTAAATTTGTAAATTTAAAAGTTAAAAATTATATAACGTGCTTTAAGTGCAGTGAAAGAGGGTATTATAAAAGTAAGTGCTCCACGTATAAGACTCAAACCACACAACCGGAGGCAAAGCGAAAATCAATATCAAAAGTCTAGAAAGGGAAGGAGCACATCCAATGTTTCAAGTGCAGACAGATGGGTCATTACAAACATCAATGCCCAAAAAGAAGACCCAAGGATCTAGAAGGAGCAAAAATTAGTAAGTTTACAGTACAAGAAAATCCTATTTTTTTCTACACTTAGACAACCACTATTGCTCAAGTGTATACTCTCCCCAAGAAGTAGATATGCTTGCTCACTTAAACAAATCGATTAACTCAAATAATTTAACTAATCAAGTTAACTCAAATCTAAATAAGAACAACTCAAAATCATCATATAATGTTTCAAAGTTTAAAAATTTATCTTCAACCGTTAGAAAGTTAGAAAAACAAAATAAGCTTTTTGAAAGATAAAATTAATAAATTAGAAATAATTATTAACGATTTCATCAACATACAAAATTTAGACTCGGATTACAAGTCTAAATCAAATTTAAAACTTAAACTCCAGAAACCAAGTTATAATCAAATATTTTTTTAAATATGAAACTAATTAATAAAAATAAAATGAAATCAAACAAAGCAATAATTAAACCTAAATTAAATCAACACAAACCCAAAACCTAAAACCCAAGAATATATAATTCAGGTGGAGACACCAAACTAGCTGACACCTCCAAAGTAATAGTTCACCCAGCTGGGTAATTAAGACTAACTTAATTAGGGTCGAAAGTTTAACTTGACCAACGGTACTAATGAAGTTTTGGATGATAGTAAGTTAGAGAAACTATGTCTATGCATGTCTAGGAAGATATGACTTTAACCTGGTGTATTTGACTTAGTGAAACTAATTGAAGCTACCCTTTATGAATCCTAAGTAGTTAGACCAAAGTATTATGCTAAGTTTAGTGGATAGGACTATTTGAAAAATCTCGAAGTTATGGTTACTCTAATGATGTCTAGGTGACTCACCATATACTAGAAGTTTAACAAAAAATGTCTAATTGTTGAACCCTAAGCTAAACCTGAATCTAACATAAAGTTAAACCTAGCCCTATAATTCAAATTAATTCATCTAACAAAACTAAAGGATCCCCTCCTTAAAAACATAAATCGGGTGAGATGACTAAGGATGTTAATCCAAAATCCAAAATTCAAAACTTAAAATTAAAGTTAAAATTAAACTTAAACTAAAATAAAAAACTTAAAACCTAAAACTTAAAATAAAAAATAAAAATTAAATTAAAATTAAATAACTAAAAAAAGGGTTAAAATCAAAATTGAATTGTATTACAAATTTTAAAAATTATTTTTTAAAAAATTATTTTAAAAAAATTTATTTTAAAAATCTTTTAAAAATTATTTTAAAAATATTTTTTTAAAAAGTATTTAAAATATTTTAAAAATCTTTTAAAAAGTATTTTAAATCTTTTAAAAAATTATTTTTAATAGTATTTAAAAATCTTTTAAAAATTATTTTAAAAATATTTTCAAAAAATAATTTTAAAAATCTTTTAAAAAGTATTTTAAAAATCTTATAAAAATTTATTTTAAAAATCTTTTTAAAAATTATTTTAAAAATCTTTTAAAAAGTATTTTTAAAATCTTTTTTTAAAGTTTATTTTTTATTATTTTAGAAAACTTTTAAAAAGTATTTTAAATCTTTTAAAAAGTATTTAAAAATCTTTTAAAAATCATTTTAAAAATCTTTTAAAAAGTATATAAAATGATTTTAAAAATTATTTTAAAAATATTTTAAAAATAATTTTTAAAATCTTTTTAAAAATAATTTTAAAAATCTTTTTTAAAAAATATTTTAAAAAATCTTTTTAAAATTTTAAAAATTATTTTAAAAAACTTTTAAAAAGTATTTTAAAAATATTTTTAAAATTATTTTATTAAAAAATCTTTTAAAAATTATTTCAATTTCTTTTAAAAATCATTTTGATAATCCTTTAAAAATTGTTTTAAAAATTACTTTGAAAATTCTTTAAAAAATCATTTAAAAAAATCGTTTAAAATTATTTTAAAAATTATTTAAAAAAATCTTTAAAATTATTTTAAGAAATTGTTTTAAAAATTATTTTTTTAAATATTTGAAAATTATTTTTTTAAAAAATATTTTTAAAAAAGTTGTTTTAAAAATCCTTTAGAAAATTATTTTTAAAAAAAAAATTAAAGAAATCATAAACTTAAAGTTTGATTAATTTAGTTAACTTAAACTTATATCTAGTTTCAAGACATAATTAAATCAATTAAAACTTAATCAACATAAAATTAAAACTAAAACTTAATTAAATAAAACATAAATTCAAATATAAATTAAATTTGAAATTAATAAGTATTTATCTTAGTTAATTATGTTAAATTAACGTCAATCAATTAACTCAAATTTTAATTAGATAGTCCTAACTTAATAATTCATTCAATAATATAAATTTTAATCATTCTGATCAATTAATCAAACTTAATTACTATTATTAATTATTCAACTTAATTACTTTCAATTCAATATTTACTATTAATCCAAAAATAATTGTAACTTATTTATTAATTCAAATTAAGATTAAATTATATTAAATTATAGTTAATCCTAATTCAAAAGTTAATCAGAAATTCAACTATTAATTCATTCTTAACTTAACACATTAGCATATGATCTATTAACTCTAAAATTAATTTAACTAGATCAGTTAAAACAATATTAGACTTTACTTAAATACAACTCAATATTAATCTAAAATTTGGAATAACTAAATAATCCATGATTAATAAATAATTTAAGACATTAATTAATAAAATTTAATTCATGATTAATTTTGAATTATTTAAGTTAGAATTAAAAAAAAAATCAATTATGTCTGCCTTAGATAATATATATAAACATATCTCTAAACACGTAAGATTACTATGTTTCAAAATCAAGAATGATTGAGATGTTAGGAAAAGAAAATTGAGTTATGATTACAATTAGATCCTCAGACACATAAGTGGTTAAATGATTGTTGACAAATACTTAGTGTCTCTGTTGGTGCAGTTTGCATTAACAGTCTAATTAAGATTTTGATGAATGACAAAGTTAAGTTAGGTATTGTTATGACCTAACTACTTTACTAGGTGTGCAGGAGTTAACCAGATAGGTCAACAAGCCGACCAGATATCTGGTACGAAGTCCAGATAGGTCAACAGGCCGACTGGATATCTAGCAAGAAGTCCAGATAGGTCACGGGACGACCGAATGTCTGGCAAGAAGTCCAGTTGGGGTTGTAGAACAGACAACTAGCAAATTGGTAAGTAAAGGTAAGTTACTGGAGGAGAGTGACTAAGTGAGGGCGTGTCTCGATTGAAGGCACAGTAGGTGTCGATCCAGGTTAGGTCCATTTTGGATCCCTAATTTGAGACCTTAACTAGTTCCGGGTTCTGGGATTACAGGAACTAATTACTAATTATTATAACTGTGCTAACTTTGTTTTGTATGGTAGATGTTTTAGTTTTAGACTAACATCTTTTTACAGGACAAAAGAGCAAAAAGCCTTTAGATGAACAATACCCGAAGACGCCTTTAAGGCTAAAGGAAGACACATTCCGCAGGATGAACTTTGGACGTCATCACGGATAAGAGCCGGGACATTGGGATCAAACTTCTCAGGTTGAAGGCGCCTTCAATGGCGATGGAAGGCGCCTTCCAAGCCCTTTATATGGATGCTCGCCCAAAGCTTCATACACAACACTTATACGAGCTTCTAAGCATCCAAACGAGTTTCTGACTGCTCTGGGCTCTTGCTGCTACCCTGTTATGACTCCGCTACACCCTATTGTCGTCAAGAAGCTAACCAAACACTGAGCACGAACCGACTGACTTCAGACATAGTTTGGTAACGTTTGTTAATTGCACTTAAATTCTGCAAACAGAAAGTGTAGTATGTTACACTTCTTCGATCTCCTTTCTGTACTCGATTTCCTCTTCTGGAGATACTAGAAGAGGCTTTTGGTGGATTACCCATTGATAGGTCCATGAGATCTGAGTCTTGGAGTAGGAGTCGTCGAAGGCTCCGAACCAAGTAAACTGCTTGTGTTCTCTTTAATTTGTGATTTTCCGCAAGTCAACCATGAACTTGTAGACCCCCAAACACATAGGTGGTTAATAAAGGTTTCCTAAGGAAGTGTCATATTAAGGGGGAGACTTAGTTGAAAGACAAATTTAATCACATACTTTTGAAAAATATTTTGATAATTTATCATCAACATAGTATTTTTAAATTCTTGTAAAAATTTCTTTTAAAAAATAATTACTTTGAAAATTCTTTAAAAAAATATTTTTAAAATTTTGAAATTATTCTGAAATACATTAAAAAAATTTTAAATATAGCTTAGGTATTCTTTTAATTTGGATCCAACCCCTAGATACATATGAAGTTTTCCTTGCAGTTAACAAAGAGCCCTTAGTGTGTGTCAAGTTGAGCGGGAGTCCTGATTGAAAAATTAAACATAATTTTTAAAATTCTTTCAACAATTAGTTTGACAAATATTTAAAACTCCATTTTAAAAAAATTAAAATTACTTTAAAAATATTTTAAGAATTACTCTTACAAAACTCTTGGTTATTAACATTATTTGAAATATTGCTTAAAAAATAATTTACAAAATTCTTATAAAATTTTGTGTTTGAAAATTACATCTTTGAAAAATACTAGAAGAACATTTTTTCAAAAATATGTTTTGAAAATTGAATGTCAAAAGTCGTTGAAAAAGTTACCTTGAAAATCAACTTTTAAAATTAGTCTACAACACCACCTTAAATATTTTTTTTTTAAGTCTCTTTTAAAAACTACTCTGGAAAATTAAATCTCAATTATGTTTTTGAAACACTTACCTATCTATTTCAAATAGTATTGTTAGTGCAAAACCTAATGGAGAGTACCTTCAGGTTATGTCTTTTTGATGTGTGTCAAAGGGAGAGAGTCACCTTAAGTTAGAAAAGTTAAGATCTTAAGTTAGAGAAGTTAAGAATATTTCTTATCTCCTAAACTTTTTGAATCTCTCAAACTTTGAGAATTAACCCTTGGAGACCCAAGCCTAACTTAAGAAAATTGTCAAACATTAAAAAGGGAGAGATTGTTGGTGCAACCGACCTCTATGGTTTCGATGTTTGACAATGAACCTTAGTCTGGTCAGTTTGACCAAGGGTTGATTCAAACAAGACTTGATGTTTCGAAAACAAAATCCTAGTCAGGACTAGATGAGACTAGATGACTAGCAAGGGTAAATCCTAACCGAAGGATAAGCATGTGAGAAGTCTACTGAGTGACTAGTCCTAACTGGATGTTAGGCAAGGGGAAGCCCTAGTGAGTGAAGCCAGGCCCTAGTGAGTGAAGATAGGTAGTGGAAGTCCTGGTGAGTAAAGCCGGACCATAGTGAGTGAAGCTAGGTGATTGAAGTTTTGGTAAGTGGAGCTAGGCAATGGAAGTTCTGGTGAGTGAAACCAGACCATAGTGAGTGAAGCTAGGTGGTGGAAGTCCTGGTGAGTGAAACCAGGCAATGGAAGTCCTAGTGAGTGAAGCTGGGCATCCCTAGGGGAAGGTAACCCTAGGTAATATGTGATTGACTGCTTTTTGGTCGACCTCGCGTGGTCGACCGGACCGACGAATTATTAAGAATGTTAACATTATTTTGTCTTTATCATTTTATATCTATTGTGCTAATTCAGTGTTGTAGGCAAGTCTTAGTAGATCAGCTTGGACAGATACCAAACAAAGCTAAAGAAAGTTCAGACAGGTCTGAAGGACCAGATGTTTGGCAGGTAAGTTACTAGAGGAGAGTGACTTTGTGAGAACGCATCTCGATTGAGGGACAGTAGGCGTCAACCCAGGTTAGGTCTATTTTGGATCCCTAATCTGAGACCTTGGCTAGTTCCTGGTCCTAGGAGGATAGAAGCTAATTACTACTTCTTATTTTCACTGTGCTAACTTTGTTTTGCAGGTTAGATGTTTAGTTTTGGACTAACACAACTTGCAGGGCAAAAGGAACAAAAAGCTTTCGGATGAACAATACCTGAAGGCGCCTTCAAGCATTGGAAGACACCTTTGAACTATTTATAGAAGGCACATTCAAATTGAAGGCACCTTCAAAGGGATAAAATTTGGACATCGTCGCAGATAAAGCGTAGTGACTTCGAGATTAGATTTGACCCATTGTAGTCACCTTCAACGCCTATGGAAGGCGCCTTCCATGGCCTTTATAAGCCAGTCTCGACTAAGCTTCTCACAACAATTACTATACGAGCTACTACGCATCAATTCGAGGTTCCGACTGCTGCGACTTTGTTGTGAAGTTGTTGCACCCGAAGACTGCTCCGAGGACTTCCGATCACGGCCGACAGATCGACATCGACAAAAGAGCACTCTCACATCGATCCCTAAGTGTTGGTAACAATTTTTTTTGTACTTAATTACTGAAAAAGGGAAGTGTAGTGTGTTACAGTTTGCCTAAATTCTTTGTACTCAATTTCTTCTTCCAGAGGTATCGAAAGAAGCATTTTAGTGGATTACCCATTGATAGATCCGTGAGACCTGGGTCTTGGAGTAGGAGTCACTGAAGGCTTCCAACCAAGTAAAGCCGATCGTATTTTTTGGGTTTTTTACTTAATTTCCATTGCGTACTTATCTTTTAATTTCAAAAAGAAACGATATTTTCAAAACCACGTGATTCATCCCCAGGTCTCGCGGATGGCATGGGAAGGGAGCCGATGGGCTCAGTGCGTCCGAAGGACGAAAGAGCTGCGAAAGAGTACATCGGTGGATGAGAAGAACATGCGCGGCGTTCGAAGGACGAGAAGCTGGGACGGAAGCTTGCTCAAGGAGAAGGTCGGAAATTAGGTTCGGGTGAGCCCTATTTCGGTTGGTCGCAATCACCCCAGCGATCGAAGCTTTGGAAGAAGAAAAGGAGTTGAAAAAGCTAGCTGGAAGCGCCTTCAACGAAGTGCTGAAGGCGCCTACGCTGCCTGCAGTGTTGGAGGTGCCTTCATTACCTTGAAGGCACCCTCAACCTTGTCCGAGGTGCCCTCAAGGGCATTGGAGGTGCCTCAGATCCAGTCTAGATGGTCGTTTGCTAAGCAGATAAAGCTTTATCCAGTCAAACCCATTGGAGGCGCCCTCAACCCTCTTGGAGGCGCTCTCAAGACCCGAGATAGACTTTCTAGGAGCTATATAAAGGTCCCTGGAGCTAGGAATAATTCATTCAACTCAGTATTCAATTCCTAGCAACTCTTGAGCTTCTAAGCATGTAAAAGGCTTCTTCGCATTCAGTGAAGGAGACATTTTCTAGTGCGTCGTTCAACCGCCTTGAATTAACAACCTTCTTGGTTGTAACTAAGTTAACTTCTTGTCTCTATTTTATTTCTGCTCTTTATTTTATAATTGTTTCTATTTATTTTGATTTGAAAGAATGAGGAGGGTGTTTTTCATTTGCAGGCAATTCACCCCTCCCCTCTTGCCGGCCCCGCTGCTCCAACAAGTGGTATCAGAGCCAAACTGCCTTAAAAGGGCTGACCGCCGACTGAAGCACAAAGATCAAGATGATGACCGGAACAAGTATTCATCATCTGAAGTTCGACGGAGACTTCGCTACGTGGAAATGCTGAATGGAGGTATTCTTTAAGACTAAATTTGATATACTCTTAATTATGAAGTATGATTTTTCAACCCCTAAAGATAAGGAAGAATACAACTGGACGAAGAAGGAGCAAGCCAATTTCGTGGCCAACAGAAAGGCCGAGTTTCATTTGCTCAGCGTGTCGCCACCCTAGGAGGTAAATCGGATCGGAAGCTACGACTCCGCCAAAGACCTCTAGGAAAAATTCCTGGAGCTCCACGAAGGCACCTCAGAAGCTAAATTAGCAAGGCGCGACATCCTCTGGACTCAGCTGACGAATCTCTAAATGAACAACGGCGAGAAGGTAGCGCAACTCCAGGTGAGAATTAAGGAGTTGATAACTCAACTGACCAATCTCAGAGAACCGGTAACGAACCGAAATTCTATTCGGTATGCACTCAACACCTTCCCAAGAACTCCAGAGTGGGCATCCTTAGTAGATGCTTACTACATCGCTAAGGACTTTGAGGTAAGTGCTTTAGAAAGTTTATTCTCTACATTTAAACTTCACGAATCAAGAATTGCAAGACCTAAAGAGAAGTCAAGTCTCAATGTTGCCCTACAAGGCGAGATGGACGATCCCGACTCTGAAGCGTCAATCGACGAAACTGAAGCGACATTGTTGGTAAGGAAGTTAAATAAATTTGTTAAAACTAATAAATTTAGATCGCAGTCGAAGAAACATCAACGCAACAAAAGGACGGTCCGATGCTACAACTGTAACGAAGAAGGGCATATCAAAGATGTCTCCCCAAAATTAAAGAAAAGGGACAAGGAGAAGTCTTGAAGAGCAACGTCCTCCAAACGCAAGAGTCTAAAGGGTACATGGGATGAATCTTCATCCTCGGAATCTGAAGTCGAAGCCTTCTTGGGATTAGCACTAATGGCCAACCATCTTTTTGAAGAAACCAGCTCGGAGATGAGCATAGATGAAGGGGGAGGATCATCAGAAGAAGAAAGCTACGATGAAGGGGGAGCATCACCAAGTGAGGTAAGTAAGGTACGTGCTCTCACCTCTACTCAGTCTTTTCAATTTATTAAAGTACTTTCGAAAGATCTAACAAAATTAGAAAAAGAAAATGTTGAATTGAAATTGAAATTAGAAAAATTATGCCCCTCAGAGTTATTTAACAATTTAAAATCAGAGAATGACAGTTTGAAAATGTAAATTAAAAATTTAAAAACTGCTGCATGTTCAAAAACAAATGTTTTTCAAAAATCAAAACTTAAAATTTATAAAAAGCTAAATTGGTATATAAGAAAACATCAAGGATAACTTAGAAAGATTCCCAAGATTTATGTACCACCCAAATATTTAGCTAACCCTGTAGCAAGGAACATATACTGGGTTCCAAAATCTTTACTAGATTAAAAGTCATTAAGTTAAGGCTTTCAGAAAAAATTAAACAGTGAGTTTTTTTATGAGGCTTTGTCTAAGGAACTGGTTGGTGCTCCAATAACCAAGAAGGCCTAGTGTCTCGCCATGATCTGGTAGCCAAAATATTGAAATAAAATATTTAATTAACTTTCTGGTAGAAGCATTTAAAATTAGAATTAAATAATGCTTTAAAAAGTTTTTCAAATATTTTTTTTAAAAATTCTTCAAAAATATTTTTATACTTAAGAAAAATGTTTGTTACTTAGAAAAATTCTCAAATAACATTTTTTTTGTTAAAATTTCTTCTGAAATTAGAAATGTGTATTTATCTTTTTTCTCAGAAAATTGTCTTACCTAAGTTTTACTTAACAAAAATTTTTAAAAGATTTTTTTTACTTAGAAATCATTTTGAAAATGCTACACTTAGATTTTAAAATCATTTTTTTTACTTGAATTTTTTTTGAAAAATCTTTCAAACTTTTACTTGATACTTATAACCCCATTCTTTTTGTTGTGATCAAAGGGGGGGGGGAAAGATAGGTACAAGTTTAGGGGTAGTTAATATTTTTATTTTTTTTTCTTTTCGTTTTTATTGCAAAGTCTTTTTTTTTTTGCAACCTTTTTGCATAGAATGTTAGTTTAGTAATTTCTATAAATTATTGTTTGTCTATTTTGTTTCCCTAACTTGAACTTGGGTTGATGCACATCAAAAGAGGGAGATTGTTGAACCACCATGGTTATTTT
>JBBMJZ010012522.1:0-11273 GCA_037833815.1 Zingiber zerumbet | reverse complement strand
TTATTTTGGTTTGAATTTAAGGTTTTAGTTGGATTTGATTTTATATAATGGATTTCATTCTTAGGTACATAATATTGGTTAATTCATACTCACATGGTTAGGCATGCTTTTGGAACCCAAACTTTAGTTTGAGTGTTATTTTGATTAACTAAGGATATAAAGGATTTGTTGGTTTAGCTGGACTTGTATCCGAGTCCGGGCTTGTTGTACACAGCTCTTTGTGACCCAAGTATCATGTCGATGTACTTGGATCTAGTTGTGAATTTTTGTAGTAATTCTTTTAGTTCAATTATTTCATGTTTAGTTTTAAATTATCCTCCTCAAGTTTTGCAACTTGAGTTAGGATTTCAGCTTGAATTGGTTCAGTTATTGAACTTGATTTTAATTGTTCATTAAGTTTGTTATTTTCTTTTATTGGTTCATTTATGTAATTTTTAGAGTTAGTTAATTTTTTTTAAACATGCAATAATTTTAAAAAATCTTTTACTTAAAAGTAAAATATACCTCATCGGAACATTCGGAAATGAGTGCGAACTTGTGGCTCGATTCGGGTTCAGACCCTTCTTCCGATTCGTTCTCTGATTTTGATTCGTAAGCCATCAGCACTCGATAGTTGGTGTGCTTCGATTCTCCGTCGTCTGATTCATCTCCGAATGATTCATCCCATGTCGCATTGAGGGTCTTCTTTTTCTTCAGATTCGGGTATTTGTTCTTGTAATGTCCCTTTTTGTTGCACCTAAAACATGTGACGTTCATTTTATTGCTATTTGATGTTGAGTTGATCTTCTGCAGGTCCATTTTTAAGAAATTCTTCTTTCTCCTAGTGAACATTTTTCTTACCAAGTTCACCAGGCGTTCTTCATCATTTGAGTCTTGGTCAGTCTCAACTTCTGATTCTAGTTTGGTTCTAGTCTTCTCTTTTGACGTTCCTGCAATAAGAGCAATACCTTTCTCGATTTTGGCATTAGTCTGTTCGTGTAGCTCTAATTCATAAAATAATTCATCTAATTTTAATTTAGACAAGTTCCTCGAAATCTTATAGGCATCCACGATGGATGCCCATAGTGCATTTCGAGGAAACGTGTTTAGCGCTACCTTATTAAGTCTCGATTCTCCATTTGATGGTTGATTGTATGAAGCATGTTTAGGATATCTTTTATCCTTGCATGTAGTTGACTCGCAGATTCTTCTTCCTACATTTTTATGTTAAATAATTTATTTAAATAAAGATCCTTTTTTTTACCTTTGCATCGTTGGTTCGCTCGTACAATTCGATGAGTTTATCCCACAGCTCCTTCGCATTTTCGTGTGGGCCGACGCGGTTTAGTTTTTCCTTTGTTAGCTCGCACTGAATTGTGTTGAGAGCCTTGAACTAGACCTGAACCTTCTTCTTTATTTCCATATTCCAATGTTCTGGGTCCATTGGAATTTTGGCGTTGTCGATGAGAGCCTTGTAGCCTCTGGTGATGTTGAACCATTGGTCAAAGTCGGTCTTCAGGTATACCTCCGTCTGCTTCTTCCAGTACGGGAAGTCATCATCATTGAAGAGGGGAGGACAAACAGTGTTGTATCCCTTGTTTTGAACCATGAATGTTGTACACAAAGAGAAAAAGAGAAAGGAGGTCCCAAGACTTGGTCTTGAATTAATAGTGTTTGAGATATAAAAAAAAATAGAAGAACTCGAGAGGTGTTGCATAAACTTCGAGTTAAAACCAAATGAGCAAAAAAAAATTATCTGAATAGGTAAAGTTTTACCAATTCAAATAGAAAAAAAAAACTAAAAATATTTTTCCCTAACTTGATTGGTGGTTGCACCAATTCAGAGCAGAACCTGCTCTGATACCACTTGTTGGATCGATATGCATGTGGGAGGGGGGGTGAATCATGTGGTTTTCAAAAACTTATTTTCTCATTTTTAAAATCACGAGTGCAAATGCAGTGGAAAGTAAATAAATTGAAAACAAAAGCCATAAGAAAACACAGTCGGTTTACTTGGTTCGGAGCCTTCAGTGACTCCTACTCCAAGACCCAGGTCCCGCTAACCTACCGATGGGTAATCCACTAAAAATCTCTTTTGGTACCTCTGAAAAAGGGAATCAAGTACAAAAAGTATTAGAACAAGTGTAACACACTGCACTTGTCCTTTTGTAGAAATTAAGTACACAAACAAAATTCGTTACTAACACTTAAGGTTTGAAATGGGAGCGCTCATGTGTCATTGTCAGTCTATCGGCTGCGATCAGAAATCCTCAGAATAGTCATTGGGCATAGTAGCTTTGCAATAGAGTTGTAACAGAATCCTGGAGTGGTCAAAAACTCAAACGGATGCGCAGTAGCTCGTATATCAGTGTTTTTCCAAAACCTTCTCAAGACTGCCTTAAATAGGGCTTGGAAGGCAACTTCTATAGTTGTTAAAGGAGCCTTCGACCTGGTAAATTTGATCCTGAGTAGCCCAACACTTATTCGAGACTGTGTCCAAAATTTTTCCTGTGGAAGGAACCTTCCATAGCTAAGGAAGGCACCCTCTATGAACAGTACGAATGCACCTTCACTGCTTGAAGGTGCCTTCGAACATTGTTCATCCGAAGGTAAATTTTCTCCTTTGTCCTGCAAAACAATGTTAGTCCAAATAACCTGCAACACAAGGACAATAATAATTAATAATAAAGCATAGTAATTAGTTCATGCCCTCCCAAAACCAGGAACTAATCAAGGTCTCAGTTCTGAGATCCCAAATAGACTTAAACTGAACCGACGCCTATAATCCCTCAACCGAGACACGTCCTCACAAGGTTACTCTCCTTTAGTGACTTACATTAACTTACCAATTTACCAGACATCCGATCATCCTGTTGATCTGTCTGGACTTCATGTCAGCTATCCGATTGGCCCGTTGACCTAGCTAGACTTCTCGCCAAATATTTGGTCAACCCGTCAACCTATTTGGACTTCGTAACAGCTATCCAGTTGGTCCGTTGGCCTAGCTGGATTTTCTGCCAGATATCTGGTCAGCTTGTCGACCTATCTGGAATTCTCCTACACACTTAATCAAGTGGTTAGATCACAACAAAACCTAACTCAACTTACCTGTCATTCATCAAAACCTGAGTTAGATCGTTAGTGCAAACTGCATCAACAGATCCGCCCAAAAACACCTAGTGAATTTTTCAGTTGAATTAGTCTCATAATTAAATAAAAAGGCTGAATTCTTCTCTTTCTCAATTTCAAATAACTTGATCAGTGTTTCTGCATCAATACCCTTTTGTTCATCCCTTAGCTCTTTCTCAAAGTTTCTAATATCTCTTTTTGTGCAATCTAGATGCTCGGGTCCTCCATATTCTATCTCTAATATTCAAATTTGTTAACAAATTGGCACATTAGCCTCCGAAAACTGTTGAGTTAATACTTTCTTGGCTTCAGAAACATGACGATATGAGCGTAGCAAATGCACCTTTGAAGAACTGGAGAGTGGATAATTATGACTTTCTAGAAAGTTTTGACAATCCAATTTGGCCTAGTTTATTCTTTAACGAGTAAAATTTTTGACTTACATCCAGTCCTTACTTCACCACGTGCTCTTTCCTTTTTATTGTCAACTTGTGCTTCTTTTTTCCATTTATCATCTGTATGTCCTTCTTTAAAGCGTACAAATTATTTTCATCCAACTTCATTTGTCCTGTTATTTTTCTTGCTATTGGCTAATCTAGCACTAAATCTGGCTTCTTGTGCATATTGGTTATAGAACAAAAATATCTCCTCCATTGATGCAAATTCCATCCCAATTTATGGGTTTAGATCTTCAGCAACTTGGGGAATGTATAGCTAATTAGCAAAATAGGTTTCTTCCCTTGCTAGAGAATGACATATTTAGCTCAAAATAAATTTAAAAATTTCAAACGTACATGAAGAATAATTAGGAGAAAATATAATATAGAGAAAAAATTTAAATGCATGTAAAGGTAACTATGTTATTCTAGAAAACGATTTAAAACCATATAAAACCTAAAAGTCTAAACCCTAATCTCTAGGTAAAGAGTCAAATTAAAATAACTTACGACAGGGACGAAGATTTGAAGGTGAAAACCAGGCGTCGCGGTGAGGTTGATAGATGAAACGACAGTGGCTACTCGCGAACTTAGTATGGGTTAGTAGTGGTCGTGAAAGCACAGATAAAAGGGTAATTAGTCTCTCGCTTTCAAGTTTTAGCAATTATGTGGGAGTAGCTTCTACACGGTGTAGCAGTAACTGCTGACTAGCCGCTACAACATGCAGCAGTAGCTGCTACACGTTGCAGCAGCTACAACTGACTAGCTGCTATGACGTGTACTAAGCAGCTTAACAATGCATTTACAAGTGATTTACAATAGATTAATCCAACTTTTATCTGTCCCTTATAGCAGTTACTGTCGATAAGCTGCTACACGTTGTAGCAGCTACTGCGGATTAGCTGCTACAACATGTAGTAGCTACTCGATATTAGCTACTACACGGTGTAGCAACTACTCGAGAGTAACTGTTACATCTTGTAGTAGCTTGATAAGACATTTACAGTAGTTTTACAAAATATTTATACCACATAGGCAAAAAGGATAGGGTAACTTAAATTGCTATCAGTTTTACAATAAATTACACCACCATCTTGTCAGTAATCTAGTGTTTGTTAGTAAAATTTTTATGACCAACATTAAAACTAAATTCTCTCATTCTAACTTGTCCAAAGTTTGTTGGTCTACACGGTGTCGCAGCAACAATCGACTAGCTGCTACAACATGCACTAGACAACTTGACAATGCATTTATAGATGATTTACAATAGATTAATTTAACTTTTATTTGTCCGTTATAGCAGCTACTATCGATAAGCTGCTACACGTTGAAGCAGCTATAGGGTAACTTAAATGGACATCAGTTTTGTAATAAATTTATACCACCAACTTGTCAGTAATCCAATGTTTGCTAGTAAAAATTTTATGACCGACATGAAAACTATATTCTCTCATTCTAGCTTGTCTAATATTTGTTGGTATTCAATACATTAAACTCTCGGCATACCACATAACAAAAAAAGTACAATCTAGCCTGAAAGTTAGAGTTGATTTCACATTGTTAATAATCTAATTGCAACTAGAAATATGGAATGTATAAAAAATATGGATAAACATATACTTATGATTTTACTTGTGTTGGACCTGGGATTATAGATACATTAAAGTCTCTTGACATTAACGAATTTAGCCCTGAATACCACATATCGTAGTAAGATGAGTCCATATTTTTAAAAAATTCACCTGCATTAGGATGAAGTTTGTAACCAATACACACTAAAATCCAATACATATTGATTTCTTCAACATGGCAGGTTCTTACAAAACTTTGAAACTTAGATGTGTACAGTTCTGAGGCTCTAAGGGAGTTATAATGCATATAGTAAGCTTCTTGGAGGTCTATGATCAGTAGGTGCCAGTGATCGTTTGTGTTATTTAATGGACATAATATATATCTGATTGGCTTGTCATTGTCAATGTTTGCTGATAGATTAAATGTCTCATAAGATAGCATTTCAATAAATCATGTGTATGCAGATACACATTGTTAGAGGAATATATAGAGAAAAAAACTCGGTAGTAGCAGTTGGTGTTATAATTATAACAAAACCAACAACACAAAATATAGATGGCCAATATAGTATGCCAGGGGTTTTGGCTTCCTCTGTAATGATTGCAAAATATGTATTTATGCAATCATCATCTGTGGTTATGGTCCAATAAAAAACACACGGGAAAGATAACATATTCAATGAAAGATAACATATTCAATGAAATCGTTCCGTTGGATCATATTGCTTTTGTCGTAGCCTCACATAAACAAAAAATAAAACATGCCTATAAATTATGTTTTACAACACTAGTACATATTGCTAATACAATTGGAGCAGTTACCGAAATTATATATATTATAACAACTTCTAAATTAGCCATGGTTGATTTTATTTAATAATATGAAATGTTTGTTTGACTATACAATAAGAAGATATTTTCATTATAGTATTTGTATAACTCAACAAACATTTGACTCACTTTAGCTGACTCAGTTTTAATAAAGCCTCTACCACCATATCATCTTTATTTTTCTTAAAATATGACTTCACTTGCTGAATAAATACATAGACAAAAGTTTTATCCATGAGTAATTATATGTGATATAGGAATAAAAGACAAAACATTTAACCAACCTAAACCATACCTTTATGATTTTAGATTTTTGTTTGACAAACGTATACAAGAGTTTAGATGATGAAGATGTGGCAGCTATATCTGCAGATGAGACTGGAGCTTCTTGAACTTTAACAGGATGCTTAATATTTTCATCTCATTTGTCCTTGCGCATCTTTGTCTTATGCTCATCTTGGAAACTGATTTTTTTAATTATTTTGACCATGGCCACTCCCTGAATCCCTTTGGGGGGGGTGATTCTCTTTGTAACACTCCTCTTTGACTTTGTTATTGGATAATTATCAGGTAATGCCTCTATATCCTTGCCAAGCAACTGACTTTGAAGATCTTTAATTTTTCTCTCATGTTCTGCTATAAAATTTTTTAGCTTTTACAGCTATAATTCTGTCCTTTTTATTAATTGTTTTATCCTTGGTAGCTATTATAGTTTTTGAATCACTGGCACAGATTTTAATCTCATCAATTAACTCACTAATTCTGGCCTCTATCTTTGCAATGAGCTAATCGTTGCCCTCAACCACAGATTCCAAATGATCAATTTCGCCCTCCCTTGTTGACAATTTATACAAGTCTCTTTCTCCTGAATACATTCTGTAGTATATTCTTGAGCTTCGGCTACCTGTTTAGGAAATTATTCAGGAACTTGTTCAGGATTTTCCTCAGAAATTAATTGTATAAACCTCTCAGAAATTTGTTAATCTATATGCTCTACAACATCTTCTAGGGAATCATTTGAGAGCAAATGTGTCTCTAGATCTGATGGACTTAAATCAACAATTATTTTTGCAGTAGGTATTTATGTAATTCTAGACTTTATTGTCTCCACACGAAAGCCTGCCCACTTCTATTTGCATAGTCTTGGAATGACATGTTGTCTGTAAGGATCCATTATTCTGACATGTTCACACATCCACACCTATAATATAATAAAAATGGTTAAATATGAAATTTTATGCATAAATTATATGAGTCTATCATTAAATTTAAGAAGTTATAGTGAGAAGATGTACGCACCCTTTGAGTATGGAAGCTTGATTTCCCTCAAGGCCCTCTGGCTTCGACCTCTGTGAAAGCATCACACTAATGGCCCCCAGCTTAGGTTCATATTGTTATATACAGCCTTACACCAATTATACCTACCTAAATTATCAAAATCATCTACACAATCTATTAGTGATTATATTGGTAATATAGATATTCTGCTAGTAGTAGTAAATAAAATACAAACAAAGAAATATAATACTAAAAATTGGTAAAAGAGAGTATCAAATTCAGCAAATGAAAGTTATTTGCTGAGGTTGATCATTTTATTCTCTAGTTCTTTCTGTGTACACTCCACATTACTGAAGTGTTGAAGAAATGGTGTCATGGTGGTTGCATGCTGCTATAAATTTACTTTGTCACCTTGGTCTAAAAGTCCTAGAATTAGTGAAATATCTTACCTTGTGA
Organism: Zingiber zerumbet; assembly: GCA_037833815.1. Taxonomy (NCBI): domain Eukaryota; kingdom Viridiplantae; phylum Streptophyta; class Magnoliopsida; order Zingiberales; family Zingiberaceae; genus Zingiber; species Zingiber zerumbet. The sequence continues at coordinate 3,592 of JBBMJZ010012522.1, read as the reverse complement.
AGCTAATCTCCTTATTATAAAAGATGAAACATCTTGCTTCAACGTCCTAATTGTCAAACATATTTTTTATAAAGCTTTAGACATTTATAATTTTAGGCATGGCTATGACCCAAGTAAATGGGCTTCCATTTATCAACTTCATTTATCGGTCGTTTATGTGTAGTGATGATAAAAAAAACCCTTGAAGTGTGGGTAATTACTTTTCCAATGCACTTTCTTATGATATGCACAGGATGCAGAAGTTCTCTGGCTCGCCATTTAATTTTTCCAAACAAATACATAGGATCTTAGTGATAATCATTTGGCTTCATTACAATGTAGTTAGTTTTCACCCATAATATGATACATTACACTGTTATTTTTTAACTATAATATGATACATTACAATGTCTATAATTTCTCCTAGATACTATAATGTGATTAGTAGCTGCTATAACATGGCTACTGATCACGTTGTAGCATTTAGGGTTAAGTAATTGCTATAATAATGAGAAGCCAATAGGGATTGTAGGGTTTAACCAAGTTGTATAAATCATTAGGGTTTTATAACTACGCTATAGCAACTACTGTCGCATAGCTGCTACAACAGAGATAAACTTTTTTTAAACTCTATTCCCTAAAAGTAAATCTTCAATCCAAAGACCTATAATCATTAAACACCATTGTAGCAACTAGGAGGCAAATCAAACCCCTAAAAATTTAAACCCCTAAACAAAATAAGAAGAATTAAAACTTTAAAGCATAACACAATACTTACGATGGAGGCAAAGATTTGGATGAGAAACAAGTCATCATGGTGATATTGATTGACGAAGACACCATGGGGCACCAATCTACTATCAATGAAATTCTTTTAAAATATTTATCGCACGACAAGTTTAGGAGTTAAAACTTTGGTCGATGAGGGCAAAAAGGTAATTGCACAATATATTTTTACTTTCTTGGCCCATGCATGATAATAGATATTAAGATTAGATGGATTTACAACTTATATTGAAAAAACTTACCATCGAAAGGTTTGTGGGAAATGATGTTTGTCAAGTTTCCTACAACCTATATAACAAAATTGGTAAGAAATGTTTATTTGGAGTGTCAAAGTAATTGCTACAATGTGTAGTAGCTATTGTAAGGTAACTACTATAACGTGGAGCAGTTAGTGTAGGGTAGCTGCTACATTGTGTAGCAGCTATTATAGGGTAGCAGCTATAACTTGGAGCAGCTATTGTAGAGGACCTGTTACATTGTGTAGCAACTATTGTAGAGTAGCTGCTATAACGTGGAGCAACTATTGTAGGGTAACTACTACATTATATAGAAGCTACTGTCGGATAGCTGGTACAAGGTGTTGCAGCTATCCGATTGAACGTTGATACATGTTGAAGTAAGTGCAACTTAAATCATAAAAAATTAGAACCCTAAACCCTAAATATAAATGTATACTACTTGCTTAGATAGTATTATTCAAGTAGCTACCTTGAAATTACCATCAAATGATTTGTGAAAAATGATGTTTGACAAGTTTCCTGTAAATTTTATAATAAAAAAATTATAAGAAAAGGCTATTTGGAGTGTCAAGGTAGCTGATACAACATTGTAGCACCCACACTATAGAGGTAGCTGCTACAACATTGTAGCAGCTAATCATCGAATTAGCTATTACAACGTTGTAACAACTATCATTCCAAGTAGTTGTTGTAACGTTGTAGCATCTAACCATCGAATTAGCTGCTATAGTGTTGTAGCTGCTAACATTCCAAGTAACTGCTACAACGTTGTAGCTACTAATATTTCAAGTAACTACTACAACGTTGTAACAGCTAGCTGTGGAATTAATTAACATTTTAACACCTAGGACGTCAAATAAAGATAATCGCGTATAAACGATATACAATAGGAATAGAGGAGGAAATTATAACTTAAAATGAAAATATTTACCAAGTAGCTATTACACATTGTAGTAGCTACTTGGACAGTTAGCTGTTACAAGGTGTAATAGCTACTTAGACAGTTAGGTACTACAAGGTGTAGCAATAACTGTCGAAGTAGCTGCTACAACGTGTAGTAGCTAAATGTTCAAGTGACTACAGGAGTTTGTAGCAGGCATCGGCCTTGTATGTCATAGTATAAATCATTCCTTCCTTGTAATATATATTAGGATCACGGTCGGGAATTACAACTTAAAATGAAATGAATTACCATTGGTTATGAAATGTGGAATTGATGTTTGACAAGTTCCCTGCAAATTACATAAGTAAAAACTAGTAAGAAAGCAGTTAGGGTTTGTGTGTTGTAGGATCTATCAGGGCTAAAAATTATTCTACAGAGATTTACAACAGACAGTAGAGTGGAAAGACTTACGATCAAAAATGGAAAGAGATATTAAGCAAACCGACGTCGGCTATGTATTCGGTTGCAGGGTGGCAGTTTGGGGAAATGCCAGCCAGCTAGTGAATAAGCAAACGACTGTAACGTGAGTTTAGCTTGCAACGTCTTTACTTTATTTTTTCGACAAGAGTGCGAGGTCTGACGAACGACTGTGGAAAAGGAAACAGCGAGAATGAGAGCGAGGAAAATTTAGATTTGATCAAATTTCTTCGACACTATTTTGAATAAAAGACGAAAGGGTGAGGGAATAAAAAAATATCTTTTTATAATAAAATTGAACTGACAACGTGATGTATACATATAGCACATGATTGTACATGTAAAAAGCGTCGTCTAATATATTTCTGTATATATATATACATAGAAAATATGAAACGCATAAGAAATTTCTGTCCAATAAACAATCAGTAAGGGCATCTGGGAAATTTATAGCATGCAAGTTATGCTATAAATCTCTCAATATAAACTTCTCTCCCATTATATAGGTGCGGTTTATAGTTTTTTTTTATAAATTTGTATCAAAATCTTGGGACCAGGTTTATAAAAAAAATAGTGGAGGGAGGATTTTAAAATTAGTGAGGTTTTTAAAAGAGAAAGTATATAATAATGGAGAGGGGTTTTTAAAAAGAGTAAAATTTTTAACTTTTAATGTGATAATGATGTGACAGAATATAAACCTCTTTAAGAGATTTATGACTTTTATGACTACGGATGTCCTAACAGATTCATTGAGCACGGTGCAAACATGGATGGCTTTCCAAGTGTCAAGCACGAATTGGACCAGAGAAAAGAAATGAAATCCAGGTGTTGCAAAGTGTGGCTGATGTGAGTGAGGCTTCTAATCAATGGATATGAAATAAATAATGAATGAGACATATTAAGATTTCATTTTTTTCATAAATAAATAATAAAATGTTTTTCTTTCTTCTTTTTATCCTTTTAAAATAATTATAAATGATGCTGCACAAAATTTGTACTGGGTCATCAGGCGAGATTGAATAGATACATGCACGACCGCACGGATACAGCCATGCATGCATATGTTAACTACGTGGGACCCAACACCCAGCTGGAGCAGCAGTCTTGTCTTCTTTTGTAGTTGTAGATTATAATATATCATGAGCAGAATCTGATTATTTATTGCCAAATCAAAAAACACAATTATTGGGTAGAATTGGCTGGAAATTAAATATTTTTTTAAAATATA
>JBBMJZ010012515.1:0-11273 GCA_037833815.1 Zingiber zerumbet | reverse complement strand
GAGGCGTGAGATCGGCAGTGATCGAGGGAGAGGGCGACGACTTCTTCGACTACTCGTGAGCAAGAGGCAAGCTTCGGACCGGAACCCTGGGGGAGATTGGGGATTTCTGTGGCGAGGAGGCAACGAGCAGAGAGAAGAGGGTGACGCTAGGGCTTCCTCGGCCGAGGGGCTTTGTACGCGGGGAAGGGCGGTGCTGTTGGGTGGAGGACGATGGGATCGGGAGAAGGGCTCGGCCGGTGGTGGCTCGAGCGTCGCAGAGGGCAGAGGGGAGGTGGAACCCGGGCGGCAAGGTAGCGATCAGCGTTAGGGTTCCTGTGGCCAGTGATAGGTGCGCGGCTCGAAATGGATGAGGAGGAAGAATTGGCGGAGGAAGAGGGGAAAAACTCGGCACAGGGGAGAGGAAAGTGGCGATCGGGAGAAGATGGAGAGGCGTGAGGTTTCCCTTGGCCACTGCCTTATACACGAGGAAGGTGAAACCGTCGCGTGCGGCGCCGGTTAGGAAGGGAACGGACAGCGTCGGGGACGGCTCGGGCACACGGGGGAGGGGAAGAAAAATAAAAGAAAAAGGAAAATTCAACTTTTCCTCCTTTAAATGGAGTAGCCTAAACAGGCTTTCCCGATGCCCATATTTATCCCCGTAATTTAAGTCATACGGTCTCCAAAAAAATTTCTTATGGTTATTCGTTCTTTTTCGATATTTTACAGTAATTATATCATACCAAAAAATTTTGATACGGTATTGATGTGCAATTTACTAGTTTAATATTCAGTACAACGTACCTATATCAAAATTTGAGAAAAAATAATATAAAACTTATACCATATTAAAAATCAATATATTGAAGTTTGTATACAAAATTTTAATATGATTTTGATATGATTTTTTTTATATCAAAATTTTTGATACGGTATATAGTACCAGTATAATCAAGTTTTACAAATTTAAATAGATTAAATATACCTACGATTTTAATGAACTCGTGAATTTTTCCTTAATACATAAATTGCTTAATTTTTCTCAAAAAACCATGTTACGGAACACATATTAAAAAACAAAAAAATAATAATAACCATGGGCAGTGCTCGGCTCTTGACTGGGTAAAATTGTACATTTTTAAATTTAATAATTAAACGGGTGCATATCCAACTCAAATTTAATCAAGTTTCATAATTATTTATCATAATTACGATAAAAGGTAGACTAAAATGGACTCATTAAACATTGAAATTAAACTTTAAACAAAGTTTAGATTACAACGATTTATTTGCAAAAACATTTCTTTAATGTCAAAATTTAAAGGACAAAAAATATTATAATAAAGAAATAAAAATTTTCTTTAAAATTATTATTCTCAAATGGAAAATGAAAAATTAGCAACTTCCACCAGAAATTAAGTTCTACTGGCTAACAAAATAAAATAATATGAAATCAAGCGAATTTCTGTCAATTTATTTTAAAATTAATTAACGAAATTTATGATTAAAAATTTGTTTAATCAATAAAATGAGAGAATAATATTTATAAATTAAAGAAAATCACAACAGTGAACCAAAATAATTGTCAAAATCACACTTGAGACAATGACAAATTGTAGATCCATGTATAATACTAAATAGAGTCCTCTCAGGAGTCGGGATGGTCTAATGGTTAGCACATGAAGTATTATTACAATAAGATCTGAAGTTCAAATCTCGGCAAAGCTGAGATAAAATACCTCCCTAATGTGCTAGTCATTATTCCAAAGGCTAGTAGCCCGACTAGTAACCGCCCGTAATTTACCTTCTCCGTATTAGCCCTGGGACGAGTTGACGGGGACGATAGGGACGAGCACACACTGTATAATACTAAATGGATACATAAAAAAAAATCCATATAATAAAAAAAACTCAAATAATTAAAACAAACATAAATCTGATGATAACAAACTACCAAATATTTTTAAATGACCAAATTTATAGGCTTCAAAAAGATCAACAAATTCAGTGTGAAAAATGTAGTGTACAAAGCAAAGGTCCCACTTTGAGTTAATGGCAGATTTCTTTACTAGTGAACAAAAGCCATTTAATGATTACAACATTGATCTACTGATCCGCTTTAAGTTTGTGCTCTAAAATGGCGATGGTATTTTTTTTATCTTTTGTAAATGAATAATTCTACAAGCATCTCATTTGCTCTTCATTTCAGGCTGGACTTTGTGATACCGTTGCTTCTCTACAAACAATTCTCAGATATTCATCTCTTGGTCTTCCACGGATGCCAAAGAGCCCACAAAACTATAGTGTACAATCACGAAAAAGGTGCGAGCTTAGGCGCTGAGTCGGGGCAACAGTTTGCTTGCAACTCGAGAGCACCAGCTGGACGTGATGCCCAAGTGGAAGTACATGGTTGAGAGCATGTAAAATTAAAGGGTGTCATCCATTTCGTCGGGAAGATATAGCTTCTCCATTGCAGCCTGTAGAACAAGCAGGGTTACAAAACAGAAAGGCTAATGTACGGACTTGGTGTTGATATCCTTGTGAGTGAGATTTTCTTTTAAAGAAATGAATAACATTAACTGATAAATGATATTTTACATTGTTAAAAAGCATTGCCAAAAGGCCATGTAGTCAATAGCAACTAGGGTTAGATATAACAAACAAGAGCGACGGAGGGCAAAAGCATGCGGATGGATGTACCACCACCATGGTGGTTGAGGCATTGACATTTATACCAAACCATCATGGTGTCAACATCCTTGTGGGTGGTCTCAAAAATAACAAGAAAAGCATTCATAAGTAAATGCTATCTTACGCCATTAAAATCCATTGACATCTACACCGAAAGGTCGTGTCGGATTGATAACCAACAGTGCAACATACAAGCAAAAGAACATGCCAAAATACCACCATCATGGCGGTTGTTACATTGGCATCTTAACCATGGGACATGGTGTTGATATCCTTGTGGGCAATCTTGAAAACAAAACCACAAAATCATTCATACTCATAATAGCAAAACAAAATGACGACTTTTAGTACCTTAATGGTGGCGACATCAGCAGCAGGAGGCTTTAAATCCAAGGCAAGGCCAAAGCATAACATTGCCTTTTCATGCAGTTCAAGTCGTTTATAGATCTTACCCATCAATGCATACACACAACTCTCATGAGGTGCACTCTCCTTAAGCTGCTCCAACTCATTCAAGGCCTCATCATAGCATTCAAGACTGACTAGTATAATGGCTTTCTGGTAAACAGGAAGTGGATTCTGTTTGTCAGCAGATATTGCCCTTTCAATCATTTCCAATGCATCTTCATTTCTCTGATTGATTTTTACCAAAACAGAAGTGAACAACAACGAAAGATTAGCACATGACAAATATAGTGATGGATATAGGAAATTAAAAATACATTTTTCTTCAAATTGGGCACCAGGCAATGGCACATCTAGAGCTTTAGTGACAACCAAACCAAAGATCAAGGACAAAGATCAATAAGGAAAGACAATTTGCTTCAGGGGGTCAGTAGCAAAGGATTGGGATAAAACCTGCAATGCATGTTGTGTCATCCCAAGATAACACATGAGAACTGAAGATCGTGGATTTATATTGTAAGCTTTATGGAGATGATGTTCAGCGAACTTAAACTTCTCCTGCCGTAGGTATACCACTCCAAGTCCATACCAAGAATTATAATGCCTCTGGTCTATTTGAAGTGCACTTTGGTAGCATTTTATTCCATTCTCAAAATCCTCCAACTCAACATACCTGTTAATTAGAAAAATGCGGTTAGAAAACAATTTGCATAAAAGTGGGAACGGAAACTGGCAACTTCTAAATCGATAAACAATGTTTTGTCTGACAAAAAAAAAGAAATGGAAGAGGCAATAAGGTCACATACTCATGGCCACAAAGAGTGTGAGCATACACAAATCTGGAGTCGAGTTGCACTGCACGTTGGAAATTTTTCAATGCAGTCTCATGATCTTTCTGCAAGCTATAGCAGTTGCCCAATGCACACCTAAGGAACCATTGTATAAAAGGAAGTTTGTAAGTGAAGGATTTGTTTATGGAATAAAACCAAAGAAAAGAAAATATCAGAAACAATGAAATACTAGAATTCTAGATTATTATATTGTTGAGTCAAAATTTTGAAGAATATTTAACAATGTTTGGGTGTTGAGAGAAAAATTTTAATACAATAGACTAAATGTTGAAACAACGAAAAGTACAATGGAAATAATGAAAACAAGTTGGGTGGGTTGTTTCCTGTTATTTCTTCCCCGACTTTCTTAGAGACTCTTCTCCCTCGACAGGATGCTATGATCCTTGTAGCAATGAGTCTAAATTATAGACGGTTGACTACAGGGATCTTATCAGTGAACTCAACAGACACTATATTGTGAGTAGACCTGATTTTTTGAATTATTTAAAAAAAACATTTGAGTAGAATTTTCTTCCAGTTATCTAATTATTATGCAAATTTAGCTCTAGAAATCAAACAAACAACTTTGGACATGTCTCTACATCATCGTAATATAATTTTCATTTTATTATATTTGCAGTGATACCCAATCATTCTTGAATTTTGATGTATGACTTTATCCCTTTTCTTACCAACCCACAAATTCATTCTAGGAATCTCTGGAGCAAAAAATTTCCAAATAGAATTCATAATTTCGTCACAGAAGCAAGCCAAAAATATTAGACTGTCCAATATACACTAGAAATATGTTTAGTCTTACACTCAAATTAGGAAATTAAAGAAATAAAGATTATTGACATTGGAAAATTCTGTTTACTTCTCCAGCTAAACAAGTTGAGCATTTCTCTTGGAATAAAAATCTATACAATTTCAAAGAGACCATCAACAAAAACTAACATTTTTTTAAGTAATATATATTCCTTGCTAAAATTAATACAACTACATAATGCAGAGCTTGAAAAGCATACCAAGCTTGAGGAGATAATCGGTCAACTGATATAAGCTCTTTAGCAAGGTAACTCAATTTCATTTCCTCCTTCATATGCTAGCAAAAGAGAATTAGGAGCGTTAAATTGTCATTCTAAGGAAACTTATCAATTAAACTAAATCAAATTAACTTTAACCTAAGCTACCTTACCTAGTAACCAGTAATTCCTAAGTGTTAACTTAAACAATTATTTCGCAAGAGAAATATCAATATACACACTTTTTAATATTTTAATACTGGTTGCATTTGTTCTGCATCTGTTCCTGCACATATGCACTATGCAGTAAGTCGACCACATACAGTCTAACTATTTGAAACTTTGGTAACAAATATTCTCTCATAAATTAGCATAAGAAATTTGTTCTCACTAACTACATGGCAAATGGAATTATAGACAAATACTGCACTATGTAAATCTGCTCTAAGATTCATAGGCATGAAGTGGCAATTTATAACACTCATCTATAGCTCATCCAACTTGCAATGATAAGGTATCAAATCCCATAAAATAGGGTACACCAGTTTTTGTTAAGTACACCCATCAAAACTTATCTGATCTGCAAAATGCCCACTAGATTCAATTTGGGGGAAATGACCACAAGTGAAATTTGTTTGTAAATTCAATCAAGAATTTAGCTATATTCACAAACAAACACCTCATTACTCCACAAAAACCATAATCAAGATGAGGTATGAGAGGCATTTCATAAATATAAAGGTAACTTCTTGGAGAAACCTTGTCAAACTGAATCTAAGGTGACATATTGCAAACAGAATGCAAACTTTGAGAGTGCAACAATAAAACTCTATATGTTAATCTTCTCAAGCAAAATGAAATTCTCCCTACACTAATAGGAGACCTCAATAAACAGGACCAACTACATAAATATAGTGCAAGATAAAACACAAAAAGCATTACCATATATAAAAGCTATTCATGAATTTACAAGACTTACATAAAGAACTGTTGAATAAATATCCATTGACTCAAGTATGGATGGTGACACTCGGCGCGCTAAATCAAAGAAGTGATCTGCCTCAAAATAATTGACCAGTTCGAAATGAATTTTTCCAACCTGCATTGCCGAATTTGTAAGTAAATATATAATACAAAAAAGCATCAAATCTTTATGCCCGTATTACAATGTTGCTCAAGATGTAAAGAAAGAGAGTGAGCTAAGAGAAGCAGAGTGTAGTAACAATAACATTAAAATTCAAACTGGAATCCATCACAATCCTTGTGTCTTGAAACACTAAAAAAAACAAAGTAGTTCAAAAATTCATAATGTTTTCCAAGATTAGTGAATATGCCTAGAAATTCCATATGCAATACAGCAATAGAGAACATAAGCAATGGTGAGGGAAAAGCAGTCAGTTCCATTATCTGCTGCCATTATACTTTCTTCCAAAATCATAAGTTATCTGATTTCCATTCAGCAGAAACACAAGCATATTGCGGATGAAGAAATTCACATTTCAGATCACATAAAATGTGAAAACTTAAGCAAAGAAGTTTTTAGTTTTAATAACGATATACCAGAGACATAAAATGCCAAAGCAGAATCATGCAAACCAACTTATACCAAAAAAAGGCACTTGACCTGGGATAGCACCCATCCAGTATTGAATTGCTTTTCTGAAAGTTTCAGGTAAACATCCAGCGCTTCCTGCTCACGGAACATAAAAGGTACTTAGGCGTGCAATTATGCAGAATTTTTCTTTCTCATACTCCATCATACCTGACACCTATATGAACACGAAAGCCGGTAGCCTTCTCCAAGAGTTCTCAGTAAGCATAATAGCTCCTGAGCACCATTAATCAATCTCGAATCTTGTTCCAAGTCTCCAATTGCCTTACCTTGTTCAAGGTATCTACTATCACCTGACATTGATGTAGAAGAGGAAGTTGTTGCCATATTCTCCATCCGGGAATCATCAAAAGCCTCAGATCGTCTCCCTAAAAGTAATAGAAGATCAAAAAAGGGTAGATAGAGTGGAGAACAATATGTTTGACTACTAGTGATGGCCACAACCAGTAAACAGACTTAGTCAGATCTAATTTAGATCAATTCCATATGCAATAGCCTTCAGAATAAATCAGAAAATTTAATCTTGAAAAGCATATGCGACAAAGATCTATTGAAATTGCATACCCAAAGTTATCTATAGACATGGAAAATATCACAAACTTAGAAATGGGCAATGTCACAAAAAAAAAATGACCACTAACAACTGTGTTGATGACCTTATCAGGTGCCGGTATGCTTTGTATATTTCATGCAGATGCACACTTGCCAGGTTATGTGATGCAGCACATGTGGAGATTGAGGGTTGGGTGGTTTAGGGAGTAGAAATCTGGAATGAAGTGTTAAGGGATTGTAGAAACTTAGGAATCACACCTAGGGATTCTTAAGCATCACTCCATAGGGAGATTGTATCACACAACCAAAGAGAACTCTCAAAACTTTGATATCTGTTCCATATTCCAATAGGACTCACAAATGACTAAGCAACATAAATGCCAGTAGATGGAATCATTGAAAACACAAAGGACTCATAAAGACACACGGAAAAATAAAAAGACTCATCACTATGCTGCAATTTCCATGCAAGGGAAATGAAAGCACATTGGAATTATTGGACATTTAATGATGGCTTTTGACTTTTAACTTCAACCCTTTAGAATTGATGAGCTTTATATCATTTCCCAAATAGGTTTATCATCTTTTAAGACATGCCAAATTAATAGTGGAGTTTTAAAATCTTTATTTCTACTTGCAGACTCTTAATGGAGTTTGTCACTTATCTCCAACTCTCCCCGGATGAGAAAAACTAGTCCCTAGCGAGTGAAAAGCGTGGAATCGTCCCTTGCTCTCCTTGCACTTGATTACCTTTAGATTGAGAAATCATGACTTCCATTTAGACGAATTTGCATGCCATCAAATTGTTCCATCATGCGAACAAGTATCTCATCACGTTGACTATTAGTCAACTTTCCTCTAAAGCTCCTCCCGGATCTTGTAAGCATATTAACTCGCTCTAATACCAAATGATACCGAACAAGTTTTTCTCAAGAGTTGATGGAGACAAGTGGCAAGCTCCATTAAAAGTCTATAAAAGCATAAATAAAGATTCTCAAACTCCACTATTAATTTGGCATGTCTTGGAAGATGATAAACCTACTTGAGAAATTATATAAAATTCATCAATTCCAAAGGATTGAAGTCAAAAGTCAAAAGCCAACTTTAAATGTCCAATAATTCCAATGTGCTTTAATTTCTCAAGCTTGGAAAATTGTAGCATATTTATAAGTCTTTATTTTTCCTATGTGTCTTTATGAGTCCTTTGTGTTTTCAATGAATCCATCTACTAGCATTTATGTTGTTTAAGTCCTTTGTGAATCTTATTGTAAATGTGTATTGCTATAATCCACAAATATGGAATAGATATCAAAGTTTTGATAGTTCTCTTTAGTTGTGTGATACAATCTCCCTATGGTATGATGCCTAGGAACCCTATAGTAGGAACTTTTAGGTGTGATACCTAAGTTTCTACATTTCTTTATACAATCTTCCTATGGTGTGATGTCTAGGAACCCTTAGCTGTGATATCTAAGTTTCTACATTTTTTTATACAATCTCCCTATGGTGTGATGCCTAAGAACCTTTAGGTGTGATAACAAAGTTTCTACAATCCCTTTACCACTTCATTCCAGATTTCTACTCCTTAAACCACCCAAACCTCAATCTGTGCTTGTGCTGCATCATTATTCATGTATATCAAGAATCAATTAAGTAGGAACAACTTTTATTTGACTACATGCAACAACAACTAAGCCTTGACCACATAACACATAGTAAATAATAAGCAACAAAAAAAAGTTTTTGTATGTTGCACTAGGATATGAATCAAATATTTGAACTATTCAACCTATCAGAGCCATATTCAGAAACCCTTTCCTATTAATCATAGTGAATTCAGGTTCATGCAGTTTGGAGTTAATGTTTGATTTTCTAAATATCAAACTAATTATGGTATACAAATACAAATGTGTACCTCATTATATAGGTGGATTTGGGGATATGTATTTAAATTCTAGTCATATTTTAATCAAGTTGAATACACTCATATATAAGGGTAACCATGGCACTCCTTTTTATCATCCCAGGTCATTGTCACTATTTCTTCTTTTAAGAGGAATTTTTTGTTTGCTCGCTAAATTTAGCCAATTGTTGGTGTCATTAGGGATGTTAATAACTGTCAAGGACTTGCATACGAAGAAACATTGGGATGAATCACCACGAGAACATTCTTCATCACAGCCATGTTGTGTTAACCACCAAAATCTCCTTCCTTTAGTTGTAGTGCCACTATGACCAATTAGCCTTCCAGGTCTCGACTCACTCTTTCAAGACCATGCAAATTACATCACTATAATGCACAATCTGTTGACTTGGAGAATCAAATCAGCTTGTGTCCTGTTAAGGAACTTTATTTCAAGTGTACATTTAAAGTTGCCCAGTACAACCACTCGAGCATGGATTTTTCATCTCATACCCTGACTTTTTGAGACCACACCTCAACAAGTCAGCATTCTTAATGCTTTAAAGTTGGCAATTTTCACCAGACTGGAGCATGCATATAAGTCAAGCCAAGTCAATTGGCATCCTATCTAGTGATTATCAATTGCTCCGAAGCATCCGTTGCTCAAATCTTCTTATTATTGAGATTGATGTAAATAAAAAATATTAACACCATTTCTAAGTTTGTGTACCTTGATTCAACACCAACTCCTCCCTTAGTACTTAAAGCAATCAAATGACTTCAACCATTGTCTCTAGTTCTGTTCTTGTTGCTCTCAGAATGATTACAGAACTTTAAATCACTCTACTTTTGAAGATGAAGCTTCCTTCTTCTTGCCTTTGGAACCTTTCAACAAATTTGATAGATCCAACACCAAGGCATTATGGACAACATGCGAAAAACACTTCCGAACCTTGTTGCTGCCCTACATAAGCAATCTGGATAAGAATCTATGCTTTTAGAAGAATCCACCTTTTTCATCTTACGATCTTTCCTTGTCCACCTTTATCAGAACCAAATACTTTTCAAAAAAAAAAAAAGGCATGTGATGCTGGTGGAACGATGTAGCTTTAGCACTATAGCTCCTATGAGCAAATTCAACGTGTTTCTTCAATGCAATTTTTACTCGTCATCCAAACATTATAGTGAATACAACTCTTGTTGAGCTCACAATTGCAATCCATCCATGGAGTACTGACTGATCTCTATCATTTTAGAGATGCCGAACAAGATTACTGAGAACACCTTGGCATACTCATAGACAAATAATGATGCATCAACTGACACTAGTTTCACCCAATAACGAACTCCACGACGTTGGGTAAAATTGGGATTTGAACGCTGGCTTGATTGCTTCAGATCATTCCAGTTACAAATTTATAAATGTCTCTATTGATGTTTGAGTTTTGATGTTTAACAATATATGGAGATCGCAGGTGTAATTGTCCGTTTGGGAATATTAGTCAAGGTTTGACCAATTTGATGTGAAGAAGAGTCATGTAGGTCAAGGTTGACCGGATATTTGATAGGGAAGTCCTAACTGAAAAGTTAGGCAAGGACAAGTCCAACGGAAAGATTGGCGGAAGAAGAAAATCCAAGTCGATCATGACCGGACACTTGTTGTGGAAAGTCCTGGTGAGTGAAACCAGGTCAAAGTCCTAGTGAATGAAGCTAAACAGATGAGAAGTCTTGGTGAGTGAAGTCAGACAGTTGGAAAATCTTGGTGAGTGAAGCCAAGTGAAAAGCCCTAGTGAGTGAAGCTAGGTAGAAGAAAAATCCTAGTGAGTGAGTGAAGTCAGGTGAAAGCCCTAGTGAGTGAAGCTAGGCAGTGAGAAAGTCCTGGTGAGTGAAGCCAGGCATGTGAAAATCCAGGTGGATAAAGATTGACCGAACATCTGGTGTTTGGAAGTACAAGTGGGTCAAGATTGACCGGACACTTGGTGAAAAGTCCCAACAGGTCAGATGCTAGGCAATGAGAAGTCCTAAGAGGTCACAGTTGACCGGATGTTGGGAAAGTGAACCCTAGACTTGGATGGAAGAAGTTAGGGTTGGTAAACGATTACCAAGACCTTAATCGATTAGGTTGATCGATTAAGGAGTTTGACGTGAGGAAACAGAAGCATGCCTAATCGATGAGGTTAGTCGATTAGGCATGCGTAATCGATTAGTGTAATCGATTAAGTCCTGCTTAAGCAATCAAGGTGATTGCTTAAGCTGGATCTCGCAAATGTACAAAGAGT
>JBBMJZ010012505.1:0-11273 GCA_037833815.1 Zingiber zerumbet | reverse complement strand
GATCGTCATTTATCTAATATGTTATCGTCGACGCTAAATGTCTGCTCCACAGCAATAATTGATACTGGGCAAGCTAAAATTTCTTTGCAATCCTGGAGAGGATAAGAAAGCTTTGAGCATTTTGTGACTATCACTTTAAGATATCAAAATTTTTGTTATCTGCTTCATTAAAATAAAAAAAAAAAGTCGTAAAATAATCCTTAAATTTCTGTGTGGAACTTGAGGATCCTCATAGACATTTCATTTATTCTTTTAATAAAAGATGTATTTTTGTAAGTTTTAAATAAGTACTAGTAGTTTATTGTATTTCAAAACTATTAATTTATATTTCATATTTCACATAATGTTAATTATAAATATCATATAAATCAATTCTAACATTATATATATATATATATAATATTAATTGGATAAGGAGAAGAAGAATCTTTAAATAGAATTAAAGCTTCGTAATATAAAGTTAATATTTTTTTATAAAACTTCTAATTAAATCTAGTATCTAAAACAAATGTAATTAAATAAATTTTAAGAATAAAATAATTTTTTTTTCCTATTTAATTTTTATAGCTAATATGCTAGAAGATACAAATTCATTATTAATATATTCATTTAAAACTAATACTATACTTAAAAAAAAATCTAAAACTAATTGAGTTAATAAATACTGAAAAGTTATTGAGTTTCATCATTAAATATTTTTAAAATTTCACAAATACTACTACAAATATTTTGTTGTGAAAATAAATATATATTAGTATTAGTATTTTATGTAAAAAAATGAGCATAATAATTCTTTATATTGAAATTAATCTTGTAATAATTGATATGTTGAATTCTAACGTGTTGGTACATCACGTGGAAATTGTTTAGGTCTCATTCAATTAATTTTACAAAACCTGCTCATTGTTTCATTATAAATGGATGTGATCATAAATAATAAATTATAATTCTAATTAGTTTAATATAATTTTCCAACATTTTTTATTCATCTTGAACACATAAATTTAAAACATGATACCGAATATGAAAACCACCAATAATAAGTTTGCAAACAAATTTTAGATCATCTATACAAACATTATTGAAACTAATATTATCTAGTGATATTGAAAATATTTTATGAGTTAATTCATATTCTTTTAAAATTAAACATAATAATAATGTGATATTATAAACATTATGTGATTCATCAAAAACTCTATAAGCTAATAATTTTTTTCGGAGATTCCAAGAGTTATCGATCCAATGATAAATTATACCCATATACGAATGTGTTTGGCAATGATCACTCTAAATGTAATAATATAAAGAAACTTTATTATTTAATTTATTAAATTCATCCATTAAATTTTTTTCTTGTTTTATTAATTTTTTAATTGTATGAGTAAGTGTAGTCTTATGAACACGTTTAACACATGGATTAAAAGATTCTTTATAAAAAATTTTAAATGTACATTTAGATTCAAAATTAAAAGAAAGATGTTCTACATAAATAAATTTAGCTAATGATTCTCTTAATTTATTATCCGAATATAAAAATAAACTAGAATCAGTACTACTGCTAGTTAAAAAAAATCTATATAATTATGTTTGAGAAAGGTCGAGTCCATATTCCGTCGGATGCTTCGTTTCTACATGTCGTTTCAATGACCTATAGCCGTTGTCGGCTTGAAATTTGTAGAAAGTATTGTATTGCTTATATTTTGTATGCAATTCTCCCGATGGAAGAGCGATATTCCCAAAATGTTTAATGAAAATAGAAGATTTTAGAGGAGAAATGTCCCAAACCTTAGAGGTAATTATATCGGTATTTCCTTATATTTTGGGTGTCGAAAGATGTTCGGTCTTATCATTGGTAGATTGAATGTTGGGATTCTCACGCGGATTCACTATTTCCTTTTCCTTCCAAGCTCGAGATGGTGCACCTTCACTGCCTTCTTCCATTGTAATTGAAAATTGGAAATAAAAAGAGTAGAAATTAAGACGAAAATATATAGAGAATGCAAAATTGAGATTAAGAATAGAGAAAATGTGTATGAAAA
The DNA here is from genome assembly GCA_037833815.1 of Zingiber zerumbet. Classification (NCBI taxonomy): domain Eukaryota; kingdom Viridiplantae; phylum Streptophyta; class Magnoliopsida; order Zingiberales; family Zingiberaceae; genus Zingiber; species Zingiber zerumbet. The sequence goes on along the minus strand of JBBMJZ010012505.1, from coordinate 9,231 downwards.
TGATAAATTAACTCTCTATTTATAGAGTTTGATAGTAACAAACACTAAATCATAGTTCTTGATAAAAAATGATTAAGTCTCCTCGAGATGGTTTAGTGACTAGCGTATGAGGTGCTGCTACCATGAGGTCCGGAGTTCAAATCTTAATAAAATTAGGATAAAATATTTTACTTATGTGTCAGTCACTATAAATTATTTTCTTTATGTGTTAATCACTATTTTAGCCCGACTACTAGCTGTCCGTGATTACCGTCAGCCGATTTGTGAGCGCTGTGATTATTTATCCTCGTAATTCTGGCGTTTTATTATTATTTATTTATTTTCGAATGGAACGAAAAAAGGATTTGATCGGGTCCCATCAGCCGCATTGGAGGGTTTGGAAAACGAGCAAACCACTTTATATTTCGACGTCCCTTTTCCACCTTGCGTTCTCCCTTTCCTTCTATCTTCTTCAGTTCTTCCGTTGTCTAATCGGAGCAAGCTCCTAAAATCTTATAAGTTTCATCGTTCGGCGCGATGGACGAGCCGGGGCAGTTGAAGCGGGCGCTTATCAGTTCCTCTTCCGGAGCCATCTCCGGCGCGATCTCCCGGATAGTGACCTCGCCGCTGGACGTGATCAAGATTAGGTTTCAGGTTGGCCTTTGATTCGTCTCCTCTTCCCTAATTTACCTTTTTTAGGTAAAATCCTTTTAGAATTTGCTTCCGACCCATTTGTCTATGTGATGCAGTTGTTTTTCGTAATAATAATACTTAAATAATTATGTCAACATGATAAAGATTTATTCATTAATTAATTGGCTTGGAGGTTGGATAGTTGCTTAAATCATGCCCCATATTACTCTAACTCCATGACGTTAATTGGGTATCGTTGCAAAGATTTTATTTAATTTTTAGGGCATTACATACTGGAATTCGTGTTTACCTAACAAATAACTGCATACTAAATGTTGTTGTGTGCAAAAGAAAAGAGAACCCAAACTATCTTGGCATTGCTTTTTGTTAATTGCTGCTGAATGATAATTCCATTTTTTTCTTACATACAACTAACTTATTAATTTCACACAGACTTCTTTTGTATCAATACAAGATATACTTTATCCTTTATCTCCTATTTATTCAATGTTGCTTTGATGTTAACACTTAATTAGAAGCTTAAAAGATAGGAGACTATTGTTCTAGGAATTGCAAGATCTGATCACAAACATTAATCTATCGTACACATTATTAATTGATTTTTTACTTCCTTTTCTCATTTTATAGAAATGCACTAACAATTTTTTTTTAAAACCATTCCTGTGGGATTAGTGTTTCAATTCCATATTGGAATAAAACTCCAGTGAATTATATTTCCAAATTGATATTCTTTGGATTTTACTGAGACATAGAATTAAATTTCCATTTCCTATGTTTTGAATCATAGATTAATAATCTAGTTGGTATAATGTTATAAAGGTCTTTAATATCACGAGTTTTCAAGAATTTTAAATGCAAACCTGTTTGATTTTGATTGGATTATTAAATCCCCAAAATTTTAAGATAAAACATTTTGTACAAAAATCTAGTACAATATCAGAAGTAAACTTTCAGTTCCAGGAACTTTTATGATTCCAAAGTCCAAACAAGTACAAGAGTTCAGAAACTAATCACATCACGTCACACCCATTATGCTGAATGGGTTATTTGAGAACTTACCTGTTTATTCCTTGGTTATCATATTAATTTTGGCAAGTCAATCCTAATAATATGTTAGATTCAAATTAAACAATTTCTTATTTTCAAGCAGCTAATTGTTCTGCACCGACATTTTAATACTGCAACTTTAGATGGTTCAAGCTTGTCAGCTCTTAGTGGTAAGTGCCCTTGATTTTCGAGGCGAAATCATCTCGTCCTTAAATATGTTAACGAGACTTGAGAACCCCTTTTCATGATCTTTGAGGAGCCAAACATGATAGAACTATTGTGCTGTGGAGGGAATTCACCATATAGGCACCACAAGTTTTCTCTAAATTTGATATTTGGTGTCTATTTAATTGAATTAGGATTCTTTTTCTGCATTTTCAAATGAAATAGATTATGTCTGTTTGAATTTATGATAATTAAAATTCATCACGTAATTGCATGTAGATGAGTGTTTTTTTATAATGCTTTTAGGATCTTGTCTTGCACTTGAAGATAAATTCTCTGAGATATTTCAGGTTCAAATGGAACCAACATCTTCATGGGCCCTACTCCAAAGGGACATGTATGGTCCTTCAAAATACACTGGAATTCTGCAAGCTAGCAAAGACATTTTTCGAGAGGAAGGTTTGTCGGTATGGGTTATTTTATACATGCAATTTTTTCCATGTCCCGCTAAACTTCTTTAGCCTTTTCCTTTGCTTCTGCTAATATAGCATATTTAGTCTTTGTAATGTCAGTTGACTGATAGATATGATTACTTACTGGAGGAGAAAAAAACTAAATTGCTTTTCTGCCTAGTAATTTAGCTTAAATGTTATTTGAATTTGTTCAGTTTAATTTTAGCTTCAACTGATTCTATAATGTAATGTGTATTTTTGACATTTTTCAGGAAGTCAGTTCATTTATTGTCTTTAACATTATAACATCATGATGAATTGGAATTTGTTTTTGTCGATTTTAGTGCATTCTCAAAAGAAATAACTTTGAAGATAGGAGTATGAGGTTGGCAGATGCTATGGATGGTAGAATTAAAAGGGGATTAAATAATAGCTAAATTTTAAAAATAACAACATAGGAGGGCTCAAAGGAGATATGCATGCAATATATGTAAAGTTGATATATGAAATCACGTTTCTTTCTAATATTTTGTCTTTTGCACGGAGAAAAATTTCATAATCATCTGATGATTGTAAAGACAATGTGACTGTTTCTCTCATGCTAATCTCAGATTTATCCACAAAAGAAATTGTAATGGATCTCCCCCTTGGACTTATCTTCTTTAGTCACTGTTAAAGATAGCAGGAAACACCTCCCTCTATTAGGTGAGACCCTCCTAAGCATTCATAAGTATGAAAGGTCCCTCATTTAAGTGATTTGGCATTTTGGATAGGAATAAGCCTCGGGATTTCAGTCATATTGACCAATACCAATCAGGTGGCACCATCATACCTATACAAAAGTGCACCCAAAAATTTAAAATACATGGACCGTTATTTATCAATAACAGATGAAATTCGGATGCACCAAAAAACACACTAAACTATTTCAGCTATTGATGTCCACATCTAAACAAAATATGGATTGGTTAGTGCTGGAAATAACAGAAACTCTTGTTTGTTTTGAGATTATATGTTTATTATTTATTTTTCATTTGGTTTTTAGTTTATAATGCTTTAATTATTGCACTATAATAGATATTGGACATGTATAAGATTGAGAACTTAACAGATTCATCTGAATGTTCTGGAGTTCACATGTTTACTATTGTAGAATGTTTATTGTTTGGTTATTATTTTATCGGTTTCATGGAACAGGGTTTCTGGAGAGGAAATGTCCCTGCTCTCATGTTGTACATGCCATATACAGCTATACAATTTACAGTTCTTCACGCGTTGAAAACTTTTGCAGCAGGTTCATCAAAGACAGGTATAGATATCTATAAGATTATTTTTAATATAATATGTGCAATTGTAGGTACATTTTTTTTATACTAGATTCATTTCCGTCTTATATGCAGCTGGATGCAAGTCTTGAAATTCAGCTGAACAACTGTGTACATACTACTTGAGAATAATTAGGTAGCAAGTTACTATGCTATTTGATATCTCAATATTGTACTTACCTGCTCTACAATTAAGTGATTAAAAAAATGTATTTAGATTCTTGCTTGCTTCTTTGCAACTTTATGGGACAAATTTCACGTCTGAACCAAGCTATCAGCTGGGGATCAAATCAAGCTAGTAGCATAACCAGCTTCACTTTGTGGGAAATTTTGCTTTGGTTTGCTATTTTGGTTTAGACAATGATCCTAGTGTCAGCCACTACCTCTACTTTTAATTTCTCTGCAAAATTCTAGACATCAGGCAGTGCACCTGGAAGTTTGTCAAGAATTTCCATTAACTTGAAATTGCACACGTTAATAAATCTTTTCTGATGCATTAAATGCATATTTCAATCTCAAGTTGCACTATGTCGGATTTCTTTGCATGTACTCAAACAAAAGATTCATCTAATTCATTTTAAGTGTTAAATTCTTTCTTGTCTGAGATGTGATGCTTATCTGTCACCAACTATTAGAACACAATCACTACCTGCATACATGCAATGAAAGCCATGAAACACAGATAAAGCTAAAAAGATGAAAATGCAAACAAGAAGTAGTAAAAAGATTGAAGAAGACCTTGGTTTTTAGAGTCCACCGCCACCCCCGCCAATGTAAATTATTTTTCGATTTGATACAGTTCTGTTCATGAGTTTTTGTCTGTGTGATTTGTTTTTGTTTGTTCTGCATCACAAGTGTAGGATTTACTTACATACTTAGGTCCTGCAATCATCAGCATAATTAATGAGTTACATGCAATAATTGACTTTTCTTTCGCTACAACTTCTATAAGTCTGAGTTCACTGGTTAGGAAAACCAAGCGAGATTGGCTGAACACTTGCAAGGGTAGCATGCCTCCAAGTGGGGTCAGCTTAGCACCTAATATAGTTACTGTAAGCTAGGTCCTCATAGCACTTGTTCAGGGTGACTAAAATAAAAGTGAGCTGAATCCCTTACCTCTACCTAGCACAAAAGATGGATAGCACATTAGTCCATCTCCATATTAATAAAATAAGCATGAGTAGAAGCTCCGCTGTCCCATTTCCCCTATCCCAAGCATGTCCTTTTGGGTCAGGAGTCACAAGACCATCTTAGGTTAGCTGAGCTTGAGGTATCCACAATAAATTGAACACCACTTGTAAACCTACTAATATAACTGATTTCTTTAAGAGTCCAAGTCCAATGCCCACCTTCAAGATTGACAAAAGACATTTTTTACTCAAACTTTATATCCTAATAATACATCTGTCTTCTGTTTATTTGTTTTAATTGTAGCTTTGCAATTAATTTCCTCTGGTGCTAAAAAGGCACTTGTCATGATCTTTGTGGCTATGACAAAGGTTGATTGGTTGATGGTGGACACATTTTGATTTGGCAACTTCTTTTAATATTATACATGTTTCTTAGAAGTTGGATACCATGATCGTAAGTTGAGGGTTTCGCCTTTGAAAAAAAAATAAAACAGCTTGTTCCGCAAAAAAATTAAATCTAAGTTGTTGCCTCAAAATCTGAACTTGGTTTCTGGTACATTGAAGTAGAGTAGTAGATATCATGCATTACACTACATTGCTTGTGCTGAGTTAATGAAATACATTGTCTAAAATATCTTCAATTTTTGACATCCTTTAACATACTAAAGTTTCCTTTGCAGAGGATCACTTGCGGTTGAATGCATATTTGTCTTATTTTAGCGGAGCATTTGCAGGATGTGCAGCAACTATAGGATCATATCCTTTTGATCTTCTACGGACTGTCCTGGCATCACAGGGTGAGCCAAAGGTATGAATAGAAATCTCCTTTCTCTATGCATTGATGCCCTCCAGTAGAAGTGAAGGTCTTTGGATACTGGGGAAATGGATTCATATACTTTTGGCTAAATTCAATTTGTGCACTAAATGAGTTACCTTTATAATTGGAACACATACTAAAAGTCTATGATGATAATTTAGGTCTATCCAACCATGAGATCAGCTCTATTTGACATCATTAAAATTCGTGGGTTACGAGGACTATATGCTGGATTGTCGCCCACACTTGTTGAAATTGTTCCCTATGCTGGCCTGCAATTCGGATCATATGACACTTTCAAGCGTTGGTTGATGGTAACATTTGGAAACAATATATTATATTTAAAATTTTGCTCGAAAGTTTTTATTATATCTGTAATATATTTATTGATAAATTTTAAATATTGTCATAAATTGAAGGGTTGTTAATTTAAAAATATTTGCATTTTTCATGCAATCATACTGATTTATCTGCGATACAATTATGTATTTCAGTATTATCTTATGGTGGAATCAGTAACCAATTAGTTTGTCCTGTCATTCCATTTATTCGTAGTTTTCTTGATTTCTAACAAACTGTTATTACTGTAGGCATGTTGTATTTGTGTGCACTGAGAAGACAAATTGCATGAACTGAGAAGTAAATGATCTATAACATATTAGGCAAGCAATGAGTTAAACAATTTTATTATTATTGAGAATATTTGGTCTCTGGCACTGCAGATGGTCTGTTGATGTGAATAATGTTGCTAATTTTGGATGGATTTTCCTCCTATAGTTTTCTGCATTGTTTTTCAAGTTTGAACCTCACCATATGTCGCATTGTCTTCAAAGTGTTCCAAAATTCACTGTTCTAGCACTAAGAACATTCATCTATCCTTACTTTGTGTCCAAGCATATATTTCAACAATACATTTTACTTTTGGAAATTCTGATTTATCTTACAGTGTATCAATGATCATTTTGTTTGTCTTGACGTTTTTAATTGTAAAATCTCTATCCTTCATACAGGCATGGAATAGATACAGAGTTCCCAATGCTAGCCCAATTAATCCAGATGATTCTCTCTCAAGCTTCCAGTTGATTCTTTGTGGTTTTGCAGCTGGAACTTGTGCAAAGACCATTTGTCACCCTCTAGATGTGGTCAAAAAGAGATTCCAGGTAACTCCGGATATCTTAACACTGTCAATATAATAATTTTAAACAGACGTCTGCGTTTTCTAAGCTTGTTGCATTTTATTTAAGCTGCTAGAATATATTTTTTTCCCTATTGGTTAAACAAGAATTTTCTTTCAGTGATTTTGGCAAGCATATTTCTGTACCTAAATTTGTAGCAGTTAAAACTTTCAAATCATGAAAGAAAAACTATGGTCATTTGGATAAGATGTTTACAAATGATTACTGATGAGTAGATTGGAAATAATTCACGTTAGAAACATTGTGGAGGTTTTACGTTCAATTCATATCAAGTTGAACAACTGGAGCCTAGATAGTAAAATAATTCATGTTTCAGGCCTCAACTTACAAGGATGCTTTCTTCACCATATAATACTTTTTAACATTTTGAAAAGGCTTATGGCAACATTTAATATTTATTCGCGTGCTACTTTACATAGTAAAATTTGGGTTGGAAACAAATTCTGTGGAGCCCTGATTTTATTGAGGGTTGGCATCAGTAAAAGACGAATGCTAAAGCAATAGACTGCATTGATCTCAAGCAATGGACTCCCTCCCCCCTCTTTCAAACCACAGTTGTGAACTACCAAATTCTATGGTTTAGACAATATACCACGTTTCATAGTCCATTTCTTCAATCCGATTACATTGATGGAACCGTGTCTCATAAGATCACTTACAGATGGATCCATAGTATCTTTCTCCATGCCACTATTCAATCCTTTTCTTTGAACCTACATATTTCCAATCCTGAATACCTTTTGAAAGCTGTACTGTTTCGTAGTTTTCACCTCTGTTGATTCACTTGCTCCACTGCAGATAGAAGGTCTAGAAAGGCATTCAAGATATGGGGCTCGATTAGAGAACCACAAATACAAGAACATGCACCATTCCTTGCAAGAGATATTCCGCACCGAAGGGTGGCCTGGTCTATACAAGGGCATCTTTCCTTCTCTACTAAAATCTGCTCCTGCTGCTGCAGTCACATTTGTAGCATACGAGAACATCTCGGACTGGCTGGAATCTCTAGTAAACTGAAGACATGAATTCATTTGTTGTTTCTATACATAACAAACACTAAATTATTTCAGCACGCAACCAAAGTTTTGGTTCGCTAAAAGTGTCCGTTGAGGCCATGCGCAACCATGAAGCATGGGGGAGTATTGGTGACAACTTTGTTATCCGTCACCTATCACATTAGATGTACCTTTTTTTTTGGTTTATTTTCCTCTACTTTTCACAGTGTTGATGGTTATATCACTTGGTCTCTTGCTGAAATGGTATCATGTCATCTTTTTAATGATTTAGAAATCATTAAAGTAAAATGTCATTCATCTGCATGTATGTATGATGACCTTTTGGATCAAATTTAATTGATGAAGAAGCCTTGATTGTATCTGATGTCGACAATACTTGCATGATACCTTGGACTTTTATTACTCCTGAGATCCTTATGGTCGATTGTGGCCCCTCAGGATGTAAGGTAGACAGCAGGTGCATGGTATTCTGTTATAACAGTTAGGAGTCGAGTTTTATAAAAACTCATAATCTAAATTTATTCCATTGTTATGGTGAAAGGTGATTCGTTTGTCCCCAGCGTCTTCATCAATTCGTTCATAAGCCAACATGGAGGAGGTAAATTACGGAGGTTACTAGTCCGGACAATGACTAGTGCATAGAGGAAGGTAGAAACCTGACTACTAGTCAAGATTTGATCTCCAAATTTTATTATAATAACACCTTATGTATTAGTCACTAGTCCATTTCGAACCTTATGCATTAGTCCATTCCGAAGGGACTTAAATTTACTCCATGCACTTCATTTGTGTACTCAAATTTACTTCGGCAATTTACCAAATCACATACCTAGACATCTTAATTGACCAAAAGGTGTATGTTACTTTGGTATTTACCAAAGGGTATACTTTTTCAAGTGCACTTCCCTTTTTATCCTTCTGATAAATCAAACTTTTTTTTTGTCGTTTTTCTTTTCTTCCTCTTCTCTTTCCTATCTCCTCTTTCATCAACGACATTTAAGATTTAGTTATTATTTATAGCATTTTAATACATTTAGAGAAGCTAAAATAAATTATGAATAGCAAATTTGAACTTCTTGTAACCTCATAAATCCACAGGAATTGAAATAAGTGTAATCAGAGCACTCTAGGTCCATCAGTGGATTTTGGTGAAAACCCACTGATGGACCTAGAGAGCTCCGATTGCACCCATTTCAGTTTCTATGAATTCCTGGTGTTGCAAGGAGTTCAAATATGCTATCCATTGTTTATTTTGACTTTTAGAGGGTGTTAAAATATAAACAAAAAGAATTAGCAAAAAAATTTCATATCAGGTCCATGTTGGGCCTGATATGAATCATATCAAGCCCACGTTGGACCTGACCAACGTGAGCCTGATATGGTTCATATGAAACCTAACGTAGAATCTTTTTGCTGATTCTTTCTTCTTATATTTTAACACCTTCTAGAA
>JBBMJZ010012497.1:0-11273 GCA_037833815.1 Zingiber zerumbet | reverse complement strand
ATACACCAGTCCAGGTATGGTGTAGAATTTCCTATTTGGCCTAAAACTTTAGTTATAAATGCATCTGTTAGTTATCTATTAAAAGGAGAAGAGGGAAATCAAAGAACCAAGGAAAATGGGGAGATTTTTGAGAGAAATCCAATTCGTAAAAAATTAATCATCACCTTACAGCTCATCCCACCTTTTTTTTTTTTTTTGAAAAAGGATTTGAGCGTCTATATGTCACTGCATTTTATTGATGTCCCAAAACATACAAGAGGTTGGTTAAGATTAAAATTACATATGTAATTGATTTCGTCATAGGTTATTAGACAATGTTCATACTCCTAGTTGATGACATATGAGATGCAGAATCAATCATTCATTTAAACAGAAAATTTAATATACAGTTCAACAAAACTTTAGTAAGATGTGATGCGGTGTGATGACATTTCAACATAGGACTCATTCCATCCTTTTTCTCGAGTGATCGAGTAAATCTAGTTTTTGAAAGATGTCTTATATCAATTTGTTGTGTAATAGACCACTGAACATCAGATGCACCGCCTCATCTTGGTTGGAAAGCAATTTCCTATAAACATGTGACAACACTCCTATGAATTATGACTATTTTTCTGCTAGGAAGCACACTTGCATGCTGTAACTTTCTAGTTCATCTAGAAACTTGTATAACCACCGAAGCAAGATGTAAAATTCAGTAATTACAAGAGTGAGCATGTACACATGTTCAGACACATAAGAGTGTGGGATTATTTTTCTATTTCAACTTGATTATAACATTCTTCTTTTTAGAAGCTTTAAATATCTTGATTGCCTCCATATCATGGCTTCGCTACTGTTCTCTCTCAACATAACCTAGCTGATGGGTGCTGGTGTTGTTTTTGTTATATAAGTTAATTCTCTATTTTCAAGTTTTGCAGCTTATGTACTGAAATCAATTAACAGGGAAGTGCAGCAGATGTCGCCATGTGTGCTATGCTCGAAATAGATAGAAATGTTCATCTGAAGGAGCTTGGATGGAAACTTCTGTTGCAGGTGAGTTTGTCAGACAGTCTTGTGTTCATGATCCTGCGTTAATGTGTCATCATGAGAAATTCTCTCTTAGTTCTGGCCAAATATTCTAGATTTATAACCTCTTCTCCATTAAGAAAAATGAACTTGTTGTATGCTAGGATTGACACAGACTTTCTCCCCCTTGTTCTCAACAGTGAGTATAGCAAAAAGTAAACAAATATTTTTTTGTTATGCAAAAGGTTTTTAAAAAAAATAAAAAAATTCTCTATTTGCATTACTGCACATGTTATCTTAAGATTCTTCAAAATCTGTCAGTTAATTGCTAATGTCTTTAGTAAAGCAACCGAACAGTTTGACCCCAAATGCTAGATATAAACCTTTTTTAGGAAAAATGATCAATGCAAAGACTTGTCCTCTTTCCTTTCGTTTTTTCTATTGTTAATTGCCAAGATTTTCCCAAAAGAACTGAAAACATGGATACGAATAGTAACTTCTGTAGCAAGAAGTTAGAAATATTTTATTGGTTATGCTGAAGTACCTTTCCAAGCTTTTTATTTCCCATTTGCAGTACATGCTTGTTATGCCAGGATTCTTTGAAAGTTATTGCCTAATTGCTAATGTCTTTAGTAAAGCAGCTAGACAGCTGTCAACATCAATTCAGATATGAGTATAAAAGGGTTAGCCCAGTTCACGAAGCTCCTGTCAATACGGATCCCAGAGAAGGGTATGCAGGCTAATGCAGCCTTAGCCTGCTTTACAAAAGGCTGTTTCTGAGATCAACTCAGATACCAGCATCCCAATAAATATTTTTTCAAAGTTTTTATGACCCATAGTAGTATAGTGTATCTGTGGTGGAATTTCGGGTGTCTAACTCATATAGTGTGGGGATGGATGAAATGTTTGGTTAGAAAAGCTAGTTGTTACTTCCATATAATGGAAAGATGCCTGCTGAGCAGTTCATTTGTTTATAGAATTTTGTTCTTTATTCACGCTGCTTGATGGATAAATTGGTGTTTTCATTAGAAAGGGAGAACTGCTACATAACTATTTTTGCATATACAAATTATGTCCTTCGCCTTTTTTGCCTGATGATTCCATTTTTCATGTTTGTCTCTGAATTTGTTTTTTGCTGTCATGCTTTGTTTTTTTGGCAGTTTGTTTCACACAATAATTGTAGTGCTTAAAAACCGTACAAAAGTTGCTAACAATTTACTCTAACCAGGTGCACGATGAAGTTATGTTAGAAGGACCTGCAGAGTCCGCAGAGCTTGCAAAGTCCATAGTCGTCGAGTGCATGTCCAAACCCTTCTGGGGCGAAAACATCCTTAATGTCGACCTTGCTGTCGATGCAAAATGTGCCCAGAGCTGGTATGCTGCTAAGTAGCAAACAGAAGCCGCGAATTCAAGCCCTGATTTTTCTTTTTGCTTAGTAATTGTCACTCGAGCAAACGGGTACACGAGGGGTCAAAACACGCGGGCTTGCTCAGGAAAGAAGCTACTGTCGATATTGACTTTGCAAGTTACCGAGGGCAGTCAGCTTACGAGCAAACTTGTATTGTATTATTCGTGTATTAGTGTTGGTTTTCGAGTGCATGAAAGCAGAAGCTGCCAAAACGGCGTCATCCCCATTGTAAATTCTATTCGAACCAATTTCTCCTAGATATGGCCATGTATCCCTAATTATGTTCTAAAACATTCCTGGTTGAAGTGAATATTATTGTTGGTTGTCTGGAAAGTTTGCGTTCAATATCGTGTTGCAAATAGCGACTAGACTGACTAGTTTTGCGATTTGTTAAGGTTAATTGTATCTAGATATATTTGCAACACCATTTGTGAACAAGAGTATTGGCGTGTGTAGGTTAGCAATGGGATCAACGGTTACCAGTTTCAAGTAGGTTTCTGGTTCAGATCCACTGGTTCAGTTGGCACACAAACTATTGCTGTGAATAAACCGTTCCGACGTAAACAATCAACTAGTTGAACTGGCCTTCCATAATACCTTTCTTGATATTCCAATTAAGATGGTTCTGAACTTCTGATATTGCAGGAATAGTTATTCCTTTCTAAGTCTTAATTAAACTCTTTCCTGCATTGTTCTTTTTTTTTTTTCCTTGCAAACGCCTTCTTCCCCTTGTGAGTGCCTATAGCGAAATCGCCGGAGCAGCCGACGACTGAGTGCATATTCGCTTGCATTGATTCCTTCCACGCGAGACGTCGGTGCCCGGGGCCATATGAGACATTGACGCTCGTACTAGAGTTCCTTGTGAGCGCCGGAGTAGCCGGCAACCGAGTGTACGTCCATCAGCGTTGCCTGTGTCCACGTGAGACGCCAATGTCGCCTCCGTCCACGAGAGATATCGACACCCCATCCTTCTTTCCGAGCCATGCACGACGTCGATACTCGTATTGGAGTTCCTGCAATGCCTGATAGGGATGACAAAGGGTTAGATTCGGATTAAATTTTATATCCTATATCCAATAAATAATCATATATCTTCTATATTAATAATTTTTCTTTTTTTATCAAACTATCATTATTCAATAAAATCATATTAAAATTATCCTCATATTAAAAAATATATATAATTAAAAAAAATAAACTAAAAATCTAAATAACCTACTCCTAATATAAGAAAAATATTCTTTAATATATATATATCTGTTATCCTGAGTGCCATCTTGTGAGAAACTCGTGAGCGACCATCCATCTGGCAGTCAACCTCAATTTTTTTTATTTGTTTAATAAATTTCTCTGACGCCGTCTCCCCCCTCTGACGCCGTCCCCGGTCTTTTCCTCGCCGCAACTCTTCCCTCTCCGCGGCGCGTTCTCGCCGCGACTCTTCCCTCTCCTCGACGCAATCCTCGCTGCAGCTCTACCCTTTCCTCTCCTCGACGCCGCCCTCGTTGCAACGCCTTGACGGACGCCGTTCCTCGCCGCAACGCATAGGTTTTGCCCTCACCGCGACGCTGTTCCCTCCTCGAGACCCGTGCGCGACGCCTTAATCGGGTATTTGAATCGGATATCGAATATTGATATTCCCTCTAAACCCTCCTCCATTCGGATCCATCGGGTTCGGAGGACTAGTTCGGGAAAACGAAGCTCCACCCACGGCCACCCGAAACCGCCGCGACGCTCTGCCCCCTACTCGCTGAATGTCCTTAAGCTCAAAACCCTAGAAGCCCTTCCGGCTAAGGCTTTTCTCGCGATGGCGGAGGGGGCGGCCATCTCCGTCACGGCTCAGTTGGAAGCCTTGTTCCATAGGAGGATCGAGTTCCATCCCAATCGGAAGCCGTTGTCTTCCTTTCCCAACGGGGATTTCCACCTCGAGACTCTGAACCCCAGCTCGGGTCCCGGTACATCTGCAGAGAAAATAGGAGGAGCCTCCATGCCTTCGAAGGGGAATCGATCGGTGGAGTCGGAGTTTTATGAGTTTGGATTCGATCCGGAGCTTAGCTGTAGAATCACCTTCCGGAGGATAGTAAGTTTGGTTCCCATGGAATTTGGCTGATAGATCTTTTATCATCTGGGAGCAAATATGGAATTTTTCTCTCATCGTCAAAAATATTCCTTTTACTCTACATATTCTAATAAGTTATCTGACATGGTTCTGAGCGATACCAAATGTGGAAGGTGGTTTTGTGTTATTTGATCTTAACATCTTTCCATTTTCGTTGCAAACACTTCTATCACTATATTTTTCTCCTTAATCATTCTACATTTATTTTATTGGGGTAGGTTGAGTTGTTGATTTAGTTTGCGTTTTAAGAGTATAGCTCATTAAGCTGTACATTTCCTTGTTTCTGAATTTTTTAACTATTACATTTGGATTATCTTACAGGGTGCTGGTCTGGCAAATCTCGGCAATACTTGTTTTCTTAATTCGGTTCTTCAGTGCCTTACATATACTGAACCTTTTGCAGCTTATTTGCAAAGTGGAAAGCATAAATCTTCTTGTAAGTTTCCATTCGGTTGCATTGTTTTTGTTTTGTGCATATTTTCACAAAACCAAGAAAGTGCCTCTTGCATATTTTCCATTCAGCCGAAAGTATAAACCAATTATGTGCCTCTCTTCCGGCATATTTTCATACAGCCATTGTACTGTTGACTAAAATGTCTAGATGAATTCATTGTATTGTTTGCTCGGTAACACATTATACAGCTGTCTTGTTTTCGTAGTACTTTTGAAACTATTGTCCTAAAAGGTTTTTGAAATTTGTTACTGCAGGTCATACTGCTGGGTTTTGTGCAATGTGTGCCCTTCAGAATCATGTCATTACTGCTTTACAGTCAAGTGGAAAGATAGTTTCACCTTCACATCTTGTTAAGAACTTGCGTTGTATCCTTCTTATGTTACATGTTTATGTATAGATTACTCATATGTGGCTTTTTGTTGAATTCATATGTTGGTTAAACTCTCTACTTAATGACTGTGAATGCTGAAACCATCATGTTTGATAGGATTGCTTGTGTTTTCTTTAAATCACAAACCTTAACTATTAATAATCAGGTGTATCACGCAGTTTCCGAAATTCAAGACAAGAAGATGCTCATGAGTACATGGTTAACTTGCTAGAATCAATGCATAAATGCTGTTTACCATCTGGAGTACCAAGTGAGTCCCCCAGTGCTTATGAAAAAAGCTTGGTACACAAGATATTTGGTGGTCGATTGCAGAGTCAGGTATATCAACACTCTTGATGATGTCTTTGCAATCTTGAATATATGGTTAATCTTAGGAAATACCTCTCTAAAGGATTAATTTATCTTAGAAAACCAATCTGAAGGCGCATATATGTTTGAGCAAAATATAAATGCTTATGCATTTTTTTATCTGAAATATTATACGAGCTAGAAATCTGATTTGTGATGGTTAATATAAGGTTCAATACTTGTGGAGTCATTAATCATGTTATTTACATACTTCATGGGCATGGGAAGGCCATAGTGTAATACTTTTTGATGGATATAAGTTTGATCCTTTTAAAGCTTTTTAAATACTTGAGAAATCCTTTCGCTCAGCAAATAATTTACAATATTTTTTTCCTCTTTTGGCACTCATATTAGACGAACCTTGATATGTTGGACTGTTGATTAATGAGTTAATTTAGGCTTATTCTCATTGCTTTTTATTAAATTTGATTGGCCGATCGCTTATCCCATAAGCTCACGATATTAGGAAAAATGGATTTATACATTCATATTTTTAACACTACATGTGTACGTGTGCATACTTAACTAGGTTTGGATTTTCAAATCCAACACATGAAATCTATTGAATAGGGGCATGTTTTATTGCATATATAGTATTCTTACTCAGGACCTTTCTGATCTGGTACAATATCTTATTGTCTGGCTGTTTACTTGTTCCAAAAGTTTTAGCTCAAAGTAAAAGGATGTATAAATGTGTAATTTGAGTATGCATATCTCCCATACTTGTCAAACATTTATGGTAAATTCAAATGATAACTGTTTCTCTTAATATCTTTTCTCATATGTCTTTAATTGTACAAAATTCTAATGCAGTAACTTTGGTTCTTGTGTACCTCATATTACTCATATCACAATCATAACTGCATTCATCTACAACATGTTGCAGGTTAAATGCATGCAGTGTAACTACTCTTCTAATAAGTTTGATCCCTTCTTAGACTTGAGCCTTGAAATAGTGAAGGCTGACTCTTTGCTGAAGGCACTTGCCCATTACACCAAGGTGGAGCAATTAGATGGAGGTCAGAAGCAATACCAGTGCCAACACTGCAGAGAGAAAGTCAGGGCCCTCAAGCAACTTACCATTTACAAGGCTCCCCATGTTCTTACCATTCATCTCAAGCGTTTTTATTCTCATGATCCTGGTCAAAAGATTGACAAAAAAGTGGAATTTGAACCAAGTTTGGATTTAAAACCTTTTGTCAGTGATCAACAGGTAGTCGAAATATAAATAAATTGTCTAGTAACTCCATATTTTTGAGGCTTGTGCTTTCTTTTCTAATCTGTTGCCCTATTGAAAATTTCAGGGTGGAAATCTAAAATATACACTTTATGGTGTATTAGTACATGCAGGGTGGAGTACCCGCTCTGGACACTATTATTGTTATGTTCGTACCTCAAGTGGCTTGTGGCATTCTCTGGATGATAATCAGGTTTTACAACTTCTCATTCCACCAATGTGGCGTAATTTGCAATCTATGATAATAAAAGTTTTTGAAAATACACTTGTGTGATTATATATTAAATTTCCATGTTACTTAAGAAAAATTAAAAGAAACTAACAAAAAAAGTTCCCCTGCTTGTACATGTGAATGTGGAAAACATGTACAGTTCTGCATAGTAAGCAGGCATATAAGTGGAAGCAAAGCAGTGGAATCTATAAAGATCTATCAGTTCTATCCTTATAGGGGGTAGGAGGATGAAGTTGCATGTTGAATTGAGAGGATAATATGTGGAAAATGGAAAAAAGTGCAACGGATGACCACAAGTATTTGCAATTTTTTTTTTTCAATCATGAGTAAGATGCAATTTGTATATTTTTATACCCATGGTAAATGAGTTCCTCTATTCATTTGTCAAGCATTCATTTGCAGGTACGCCAGGTAAGTGAGAAGACTGTTTTGGCACAGAAAGCATATATGTTATTTTATGTACGGAACAGAAGTTCTATACCCAAGGGATTTGAAAATTCGTCCTGCAAAGACAGGGCTAATCAAAATGGAAAGAAATTGATTCCCCAGTCATCCTTGGTTTCGAATGGTGTTGTTCAAAACGGTTTGACAGAAAAATACCATAGTCCTATGGAACCCACCTCTTCCCAATTGCAAATTTCAAGTGCTGTTGCTCATTCTGCTTCGGCTATGAATGTTTCATCAAATGAACTTTCAACACAAATGCTGTCTCCCTTGCTGAATGGTGGCACTTCTAAAAATAAAATTCCTGAACTACAAAATAATAACCAGGTACTTGGAGTGAAACTTTCCACTTTGAAAGACGGAAGCTCCATTAAGAAAGGATTGCAGCAAACAACATCTGCACCATTTTCTAAAAGTCCAGTGATGCTTCCTGTTGAAAAGGTTTTGAAGGAGGTGGATGAAGTTTCGGTGGCAGAGAAGGGTCTGTTCCAAGTTTCTGTTGAAAATAGCTTCTCTGATCTACCCCAGAATGTCGATGGTGAAGATGAAAGATCTCATGCTTCTTGTCGTCCTCTCCAATGTGCACATCAAAATGGACACTCATCTAATCTGCAATCTGAAGAAGACAATGCTAAACAGGAAAATCTTGCTGCTTCAGTAAAAATGTTGAAGAAACTGCATAATCCCATGAAACTGAGGAGGCTTGCTAAATATGCCCAGAAGGGTCTGCCATTTGGTCGTTCATTTCTTGCTTCTTTAAACTTGTCAGTGATCCAAAGATCCAAGAAAAACAAAAAATTCCATTTACGATTAAAAGATTCACAGAAACATGAATGTGCCCGTCAAAAAGACCAGGCTTTGTCCACGTCTGGGGCTGTTAATAATGTTTCTGCAGGTAAGGGTTCTTCATCAAAACATTCTCGATCTGAAATGATCAAAGGAAGTATTGACCAAGCTATGAAGATCAGGGACTACTGCGATGAATCATTTGATCATGCAGACAAAAAGGAAGAGGTAACTGAAAAAGATGAGACTCTTTCCCCTGAGCTGCCAATATCTAGCTCAAATTCCACCATAAAATCACTTAATTCAAGGCTCACTGTTGAAAATGAAGAGGTGAATGGGAAAGATGTGATTTTTGCCCCTCAGTTGTCAATAATTAGCTCAAATCCCACCGAAAAATCAGTTAACTCGAGAGTCACCTTTGCTGGTGACCAAGTAAGATTGCAGAAAGATTTTAGGAATATGCTTATGATGGGTTTGGAGATTTCTGGTGAGTATCAACATCCTGCAATATGGTTGTGCTTGTTTTTTGCTATTTGGTTGCATTGCAGTGTTTTAGTTATTGGCTATCTTTTGGCATGCAGTTCCTAGATGGGATGATGCTAAATTGCATAAATTAGGGCAGAATGGTTTAGAAAGTTCTAGAAGTACCAGTATTGGCTATGTATTAGATGAATGGTAAGGTTCTTTGCCTTGATTATGCAGTATAATTTATTCCCACAGAAAAGTTGACGTACTCATTAGCTCCATGCTTATTTCTTTGGTAGTTTTTTTCATTCAAAAGGATGATCTTGCAACACTTGTCTAGTTATACGATTGTGCATTGCTTCAGTCTGAATGTTGTAGTAAAACCAGATTATTTCTTTGGTAGTTATTTCATTCAAAAATGTTGAAGTTTGTGTATTATAAATCTTTCTTTATTCCTGATTATCAAATTATTTTTTTTAATAATCTAACCACTTGAACTTTATCTGGGAAGTTCAGTTATTATTAGACAAATGATGCTGTGGCAACCCAATAAATCTCACATTGTATGTTGTAGACTAAAAGGAAGCTTTACCAGGTTAGGTGTGTGAACTATTATTAAATTGGACTTGAGCAATTTGGCCATTAGTTGGACTTGAATGGGATTAGTTCTCCCATCTAAGCAACTCGTGACAATTTGTACCAAAGCAACCTAATCTTAGGCATTGTAAAGTGTTGGAAAATGTTACTTTGATGGTATAGATACCATTGGGCCTCATATGCTTCTGATTAGCAATGATCCTAGGCAACAATTGCACTTTGGATCTTGATGTCCCGAGTAGGAATATTGTGGCACTCTATTTTACTCTCATATTGTAAGTCGTGAACTGATCAATAAGCTTTAAATCTTGGGTACAAGAGTTACTATTAATTTGGGTTAAATATTTTTGGTTGGTGGTCGAACTTGACACGTTTTCATCTAAGCAGGTTGTGACATATAATAGATTCCTAGATAATACTGTTGTTGCTAAGTTGTAGCCTCTATCATTAAACCTGCAGCAACTCTGGTTGTTTCCTTTCCTAAATTCAGTTTCACAACTTATCTCAGGAATGAGGAATACGACCTTGGCAAACGAAAGAAGTTAAGAAAATCCCTACAGTCTTTCGACGGACCGAACCTATTCCAACAGACTGCCAACCAAAAAGCACGGCAGAATTTCAAGGCAAAGTTTGAGACCGAGCAATCAGCGAACCAACCATTCAGGATATGTTGACAAGGTTGACAGTGAAATTTTATTGTTGTATGTGTTGGTCATTGATCAATTCCCCCTTGTTTTGTGGTTGTTTTGTTGCATTTTTGTGTAATTGGCACTCCCCTGTTCTTGAGGCTTTATCGCTGAGAGAAATCCCAGGAGAGTAGTAGCTAGAGAAGCACAGATGTGCGATTTTTGGTCGTTTATTATTGTACATAATTTTGGTTATGTAACTATCATGTAATTGCATAATCAGGCATAATCTTTAACCATTTGAAAGTTTTAGTGAATAATTTAATACTTTATTTTTTTAAAAAAATAAATATTTTAATAGGATAAATCAGTTAGGATTTTTTGGATTTAGAAAAGCTTGTATGTCTATCCTATTGAATAAAAAATTCAACCTAAATTTTAATTAAACTCTTTCTACTTTGTTCCTTTTTCTGTTCCTCGCAAGCGCCCTCTTTCCCTCGTGAGTGCCTACAGTGATGTTGTCGGAGCAGCTGGCGACCGAGTACCCAATAGATATATCCCTATATCCATATCTAGTAAATGATCGGATATCGGATCCTATATTAGATTTAAGGAATTGTCATCCCAATGCGTGACTAGTTCGGAAAAAAAAAAACTCCATCCACGTATCATTGGCTACCCCAAACTGCCGCGATGCTCTGCCTCCTACTTGTTGATTACATTCGACGACTGACAGCTACTCGCCCTCGTTGCTCGTGCATTTTTCCGTGATTGTATTCTCTTTGATTCCGGAATCAACGTAAATCTTAGATTTCGGAGGTAATCTGATTATGGGATATATGACCCTTTGCTTAAATTTTGTGATGTGGTGGGCATGCAAAATTACTCCAGAATCGGTCATTACCTAAATCAAATAAGAATTTTTTTGATAATTTTGAATGGGTAATTAAGATTATCCATGATTATCCCAATCAAACCCACCCTTCGTGTATGATATCTGATCTATTAGTATTTGAAGAAAGACATTGATTTTAATTCAATTGCTAGAACTCAATGTCGTTTTGATATTTTGGTAAAACAACAGTATATATAACAAATGAATTAAAAGTTTTGGTTCATGAAGATTTATTATCAGTATTTAGGATCTACTTTTATAAAAGG
>JBBMJZ010012404.1:0-11280 GCA_037833815.1 Zingiber zerumbet | reverse complement strand
TGTAAACCACATCAGGATGCTTGCTAGGTGCTATAGTCTCCTACATCATCTTACCTTAGAGTTGCCATTTGGAACAATGGTTATAATAGTGTTTTCTGGTTACACCTATTGAATTGCTTAATGATTTTGTTGACTACCTAGTACTTTTCCAAGAAGTTAATCAATTATTGTCACATGCTGGAACCTTTTTCTTGGAAGCATCCGATGAAGTTCCTGATCTACCATTTAGTCCCTATAGGAGGGTAGATAATCACCTTATTGTAAACCACATCAGGATGCTTGCTAGGTGCTATAGTCTCCTACATCATCTTACCTTAGAGTTGCCATTTGGAACAAGGGGATGATGTGCCAAATGTATGTGGACCCCAGTGTGGGAAACAATGATTGATCCGGCGGACAATGAAAGTAGTTTTTACCTTGGACAGCGTTCAAGTAATTCTATATTATTACGACATCATTTTATACTTTTACTGACCGATTGAAAGGTCAAGGTTTCAATAAAATTTATCATCTAATGATTAGCTTGTTGTTTCTGGCAAGGCAATCTTTTTTACTAGAACTAATAAATATGAG
Organism: Zingiber zerumbet; assembly: GCA_037833815.1. Taxonomy (NCBI): domain Eukaryota; kingdom Viridiplantae; phylum Streptophyta; class Magnoliopsida; order Zingiberales; family Zingiberaceae; genus Zingiber; species Zingiber zerumbet. Next base: position 10,707 of record JBBMJZ010012404.1, on the reverse strand, counting down.
TTTCATATCTCATTTGTGTCATTTTCTCAACATTATTCATATTACTAGACATGAAAAATCAGAAAACTTGTTTTGAGCATTAAATCCGGTTATCAGTTACTTCTTTTCTGTTGTTGTGCTTCTTCAGTGTCGGTGCTTTGACTTCAACTATGATGGGATCTGCTTCTCACATAACATTCTTAACCCGACTATAAGACTTCCCCTAAGATTTACACCCAGCAGCCACTTATTTTCTCCACTATCTTCTGCTCCTCCATCCATATATCAAGTCTGTATTTGCCCATGCTGCCAAGCTTTCTTTTGTGCTTTCCAGCTGTTTTCTTAGTAACCTCCTACAATCGTTGTCATGATCTCCGCCTCAAGGTCTGTAATAACCATGACAGCTAGGAGGCCTATCCTCTGGGCTGCCTTTCCTCCTTTCACAACTTTGATCTGACCTCCACTTAGTCACTATCATCACCACTACAAATGAGACTTGAGAATGGAGATGAGGGGTGGAGGATTGCGAACTGTAGAGGGTTAAGGAAGGAATGTTTAGGGAAAAAGGATTAGGACAAACATTGTGGTGATTTAGGTAGGTAGGAGGATTTGACTATATGAGAATGAAAATGCAAATGACTAGACACCTAAAAGTATTAGATGAGAGGTGATGTCTCCATATTATCCTTCTCTAATTCCAAAAGGAACACTTGCAAGGCTCCTGAAAGTCATACATGGTGATCTTATGAAAATACACCTAGTTAACTCCAAGAAAAACTTGGTTCACGAGATAAAATGATTGCACAGTCATGTTCTTGATTTATTATTATTCCTAGATTTGCTCAGTCTGAAGAATGAAAATGAGTAGACAACATATTTTTCAGTAGTCAACACAGGCACATGTATGGTTAACTTATTAAAAGTGTATGATTATACAGATCAACTTCTGTAGCTGTTAGCTAACTCTACATTCTTGGTAACCTGTTGCAGACCCAGAAGGAATTGCCAATGCGCAGAGATCTCTTGGTTTAGGCCAAGAAGAAAAAGCTCGCCGTGTCAACTAAATAAATACTTGTTAAATGTGTGCTAAGCTTGACTTGGATACTTTTGTTAAATATTTCAGCATTTAGAATTGACCTGAATGTGTCTATGTCCATCAACTTAAGTTTATGTGCATTGAATTTTCAAGTTAAGATGATAGTATTTTAATCCTCTGATGATAACAGAATTATCATATTATATTGTTTATGAAACAATTTCTTTTGTCATTGTCAAACGCAAATATCATTCTTTTTATTTAGTCCAGGGCGTATCCTAAGTTTTAGATGATACTTAGTATTTATGAACTTGATGAATTTTAACTCTATATCAAAAAATTTACTATTTTTTAAATGAACTTCAATTCCCTCAGGCTTGGGTAAGTCCTTAAAGTTATAAATTTTTAGTACAGTAGTATGTTTCAGTAGAAAGTTGGCCATTTGGATGAATGTTTGCTAGTGTTTATTTGAAACTTTTGGAAAATTTTAAAAAATAATAACAAAATTGCTTGCTAGCCAAATCCTCTAACTTGTAAGTATACAAAGGTATAGTGTGTCATATTTGAAATACAGCAATTATCCTTTTTTAAAATGCTGTTAATTATTTTTAATTTCCAAGCTAATTTGAAAAATAATTTATGGTTTGAAAATGCTATAAAAATTATTTTTCTTTGTTATTTTGTAAGTTAGGTTGTACCCTCATCTTATATAATAATATTTTATACAAATTACTTTTTAAATCCCATGTTAATTTGAAAATAATAATAAAATTATTATTATATGACTTATAGGTCATAAATTCAAATTTCAAAAATAATCTTTTATAAAGTCGTACAATCCATCTTTTTTTTAGGATTTGTGTTTGTGAAAATTTCCTTCACCGGGTTGCTATTTAAATTACTTTGTATTAAAAATATTTAAACGTGGGGGTTTTTTTTAAAGTGATGTTAATTTGTATTTTTTTAAGATAGCTTATGGTTTTTTTCCCCCATAATTTATACATAGAGATCGATTATCATGATATTCATTTTTATTGGAATTTTAATCTACTTATTTGTTTCTTTCAGTGTTTTATCATGCATCATATAGATTATTTAAAACATTATTATATTAGTTTGTGGTCACTATACGTAGTACAACACAAATATAATATATTGAATGAAAAAAAATATTTTTTAATTCTCTTGTTTAATATTTTTATAAGAACATTTTTTTCTCACGCTCGATCTAAATAACATGAGGCTGACTCATCAATCTATTTAATAAATGACTATCAATCTAATTTGATGATAAATTAATAAAAAATTTGGATCAAAATTATGTTCATTATTTCCTGGAAACTCACCAGCAGCATGCAACTATTCCTCACCTAATTCAAATTTTATAAAATTGGAGACTTTTTAAAAATGTTTTGCAATCTGTTTATTCTGTGCTAAGTCAATAACTAGTCTCCAAAAGCATTGTACTATTTTATCAATATTTATTTACACAATTATTTATCAATCAATTAATTTTATTCCAAGATGGTGGAAGATGTGATTCATGTGGCAACTAGATCTATAATAATCACCAATATTTTTGGGGATCTATAAACTATGTATATAATCAATCAATTGATTGGAATGAAGGATTAGTAGGATCTTTAATAATTGATAAGTTGTTTAAACAGCAATTTGTATCCTTTTATCAAAAGAGAAAATGAAATAGATAATGGCAAAAATTAAAAAGGGTTCTATTTTTTTAGAAAATCATGAAAGAAACACCTCTTTTTAATTTTTAATCAAAAAATATTCCACCTCCACTGATCACCAAATGATAAATTCAACAATATTTATATTTTAGCCATAACTACTATAATAACTATAATATTATATCAGTTACTATAAAGGAGGTCTTTTTTTATGATTTCGAAAAAATAAGACTTTATTTTTTTATCCAATAAATAATTAAGAGAAAAAAGTCAAAAAAAGGACAGAAAATATATATCACGTGATTCGAATATATAAATAATTAGTTAGTCAAAATTGTGAGGCTGCGCATGTCGAAGGAATCTCACCAGCACTTGAGTGAGTCAGCGTCCATCTGAATTTGGCGCTTAAAATGGATGCCGCCAAATTTAGCATCAACAAGATCTGCAGCCCCCAAGCTTGAAAAAAATTGTTTGAATTAAATTTGTGAAGATATAAAAAAATAATCCTTTTTATTTTTTTTAAAAAATCTAATATTATAATATATTAAAATAAATTAATTCAACTTTATCAAAAATATTATATAGAATTTTTTTTATCAACTTCATTAAAACTAATAAAGTTGTCACAATAATTAAAAAAATGATTAAATTAAACTATTTTTAATCTATTTTAAGACTTGTTTTGATAAATTTTATGTATAATATGTTTTTAAAAAATTATTTTAATATTTGGAATATAAATATTTTGTATAAAAAGATATACTGAGCACCTTTTTGACTTTAAAAAAACAGGGGTTTTTTTAAGAAAAACTTGAATATTATGTCTATAGTATATGAAAGAAGATAAATTATGAAATAGTAAATGTTAAATAATAAAATATAAAATGATAAAGAATAAAAGATGGAATATTCATGTCTTTTGAAGAGTTAATTTTAAAAAATAAAATTTCTTTTTAATTAAAAAATTGATGATTTAGAAATTTGTCCCTTTTCTAACTTTTGCCCAAAAATTAATTATCTCCAATCAAACCCTAGACTTTGCTTGCTTGGAAAATGCTTGTGAAAGCAGCTTCTGCTTTCAGGGAGCAATAAATGGCGGCAAAATAGGGATGCCATTTCTTTGCAAATTTCCTGATCGGAGGCGGTAACCTCACCCGCCCTCACTACGCGCAACACCTCCATCGCCTATATATACCGGGTCTTCATCGCCAACCCTTCCGCCTGACACACATCCGCTTCGCCATTCCACCGCCTCGCCGGGCGGAGATTCCTTTGACCTTCGGTTCTTTCTAGCTGGCATTCGATCTCGATTTCGACGGGGGTTTGGCAACTCGATCATTGCAGGTGCTTTTCGCCAGAAACCATGTGACCGGATCGTTTTTTGTCTTCTTCTTCTTCTTTTGGGGTTCTCCGTTGAGAAAGCCTAAGATCTGATTGATGCCGGATTTTTTTTCCTTCTATTTTGTGTCTTCGGTTCTGTGGTTCTTACGTTTGTTTCCGGTGGGGAAGAATATGAAAGAAAGGTGTTTGCTCTTCTTTCTGTCTCAAGAATCATGGCATTGTGATGTGAAGGGGGAACCTTTTTTCCTTTGGGTTTGTGAATCTTATTGTGTATAAATTTCCTTATTAATTCATGGTTATTTTTTTTGTTAATCTTCTGCTTTTGGTTGGACGCGACGGAAAAGATCTTTCGTTCCGTGTGTTTTCTTCGATCGGATCTCTCTTTCTTTGTTTTCAACTCTTCTATTCCTAAACATTGAAAATGACCAAGGAGTTTCGCAAAAGTTAGTTTATTTATTTGTTTGATTGGGATTTTTACGGGATCTCACTTTTTTTTTTTCCCTTCACAGGATACAAATTTATATTGGAGGAGCTGTCATCAATCTGGCCGTCCCTGGTGTTCCATGTCCTTGCACCTTGAGGAAGGTGTGGGATCTGAAGAATGCTCAGTTGCCTCCTCGTTGCATTGAGGTTTCCACTCTCCTCGTTTGGCCTTTTCCTTGCACGGTGAAAGGATCTCCTTTTGACAACGGCTAACTCCTGCAACGATAGAGATTTTGGCAGCTGGTTTTTACTGCAAAAGAACAACTTGATAGGGTTTTTTCCATAGATTGTCTTGCTCAGATCAATTGCTGTCCATGAAAATGACAATAACTGGTTGTTTCTCAGCTCTTTTAGCTAGAAAGAATTCCAAGGTAAGAACCAATCGTTGTGGATTTTGTCCTTAGTGTCCTTTATGACATGATGCTGTTTACAAGTACTCATACAATCTTCTGCAGGAAAAGAAAAGATCCAAAATTGCCTATAGATGTGGAGAATTAAGAGTTAACCCTGAAGAACAAGTTCATCAACATGTCCAGAATGTCATAGCAGGAATTACTTTTGATGAACCCAATCATGCTGATCAACTGGCACACAGTTCTGTCGAGGTAGCAAATCTCGGAGAGCCTATCCTTTTGGTAACTCAGGGAAAGAGCCCTGTGGAGAGTGCACAAACCAAAATGTGTGATACAAAAAATCCCAAATTTGAGCAAACTGAGCCTGGTACTGAAGCAGCTTATGAAGGAGGTGATGAACACGATGATAGTTTATCTCCGAGGAAAGCTTTCTCTGAGTTTGAGTTTCAAGTATTTGATGTAGACAAGAGAGAACTGAATTCTGAATGTTTTGATGAAGAACTGAATATTGATGGCTCAGATAGCAGTTTGCTTAAAGAAGATACTGCATCTGAAATGATTACCTACAATGGTCATGCTAGTGATCCTGGCATTGGACGAGCAGAAATATTGTCTGGACCTGTGCATCTTAAACGTTCTTGCTCCTACACTGAGACAACGAGATTTGTTAGGTCCCCTGCCAAGACCAATTCTTCAGATGATGTTCTCAACATATGTGAGACTGTTGGTGGTCAAGCAACAAATGCTATCCCTGGAAGTCCAAAATCAGTAAGGACATCTTTCAGTGCAGATAGGGCAATGCTAAAGAAGAGCTATTCATCCCAGGTTCTCCTGTCGATGGGTGCAAAACATCAGTCGGATCTTTTTCTGTTGAGTCAGAATAATTCTCACAACCCTAGGATGACAGCACCACAGAGGATTTCCATCAATGGTACCTCTAAAAATGCTGGTGGCTATTGTTCCAATGTACTTGAGTCAAGGTCATGTTTTGAAATGGATAGCAAGCCAAAAATGAAGCAATCAGAAATTACAACTGCAGATGACTTGTGGTCTCAGAATCATGGGGTTGCTTTTTATTCAGAGTCTTCTACCTTTGATAGAGTTGATGCTTGGGTTCAGAGTCTTGGAGATGATTCATCATATCCAATAGACAGCTATCAGACTGATGAACCAGCAGAAGAGGCAACCTCAAATACAAATATTCTCAAGGTTGAAAAAATCTCAGGAAAGAAACAAACTCAAACTGGCAGGACAACAGGAGAGGATATAATAGAGGACAGCTATATCTTCCAACCATCGTGTTCCTTTCCCCAGACAGTTCACATTTCTGGTATGGGTTTGAAAGCTATTCCTGCAATTTCAGCCTTCAACAATCTCCGATCAGTCAACTTATCTGGCAATATGATAGGTATGATCAAATAATTTATTTTAAACTGTTATATTATAATTCTTATGTGTTCTGACATATAACATTTGTTAGACATTCATATATTGATCTATTTCCTATTGTTGCAGCCCACATTTCCTCAGGAAGCCTCCCAAAGAGTCTCCTTACACTTGACTTGTCTAAGAACAAAATTACAACAATTGAGGGACTGAAAGATCTTATAAGGCTGCGGGTTCTTAATCTCAGCTACAACAGAATCTCACGGATTGGCCACGGTAAGCATTATGAAGTCTTGTCTTTTAAATTTTTAGATTCAATTCCTCCATTTTAATACTAAAGATACTGCTAACTATGATGTCTGCTAGTACAGTATATTATTATTTTGAAGAATTTATCACTTGGGATAGGAATATAATTCAATGTTTAAATTTCAGGATTTCCAAATGGCACACTGATAAAAGAGCTCTATTTAGTTGGGAATAAGATCAGCTACGTTGAGGGTCTCCACAGACTTCTAAAGCTAAAAGTTCTGGACCTGAGCTTCAACAAGATAACAATAGCAAAGGCCTTGGGCCAACTTGTTGCTAATGACAACTCTCTCTTGGCTCTCAACCTGATTGGCAATCCAATTCTGAGCAATTTTAGCGAAGAGCAACTTCGTAAAACCATTTGCAGCATCCTACCTAAGATAGCCTATCTGAATAAGAAGCTCATTGATCCTCGGAAGGGACGGGAGGTGGCCTTGCACAGCATATCAAAGGCTGCACTTGGGAGCAATGACCGGTTCTCGCAGAAACAAATGACAAGGCGAGTGGTCCAGACTACCAGTTCTTCTGGTAAGAGCTGGGGAAGAGAAAGGAACACCTACAGGGGAGCAGGCAGCAGCCTCAGGGAGAGGAGCAGAATGGACAGATCAAAGGGCAAGCATCAACATTCTATTACTTCAAGGAAATGAGATGATGATCCAATTTTAGATGTGATTTGATTTAGCTTTTAGTAATAAATCAGAAAACGTTGTGCTTCTGTTAAATTTGGAAACCTTTACATCGTGCTTAGTTTATGAGCTGAGACAGTTGATAGAATTAAATTTATGTATTTATTTTTTTCCTTCTTTGTTGCCCCCAAGTTGAAGAATGAGAAAATTTACTTGTTGCTTTGTTTTTGCTGGTTCGGAGGAAGAGATCAGAGCCAAGAGTTTACAATTCTCTTTGCCCTTGATGTTCTTTTTGCTTGTTCGTTATATATGTGGAGCTGTAGAGTGTTAAATTTACTTTCTCCTATTTTTGATGTTCTATTGCTTGTTGTACAGAAATACGAAGTTTAGAGTTCACCGTTCTCATTGCTTTTGATGTTTTTGTTTTTGTTTGTTTGTTTGTTATCAAGTTTGAGGTTAGCTTTCTCCTCCTTTATGACTTGTTTGCCTTTACTGAGGATGAAGAGGTGTTTTTGACTCCTTTCACAGCCACCATTCTTAATGCTATTTAGATTTTAACTTTCTCCTTTATTGTGTGTGATCTTCTTAATTTGATCAAGGTGATCAGAATACAGATTCAAAACATAGAGTTTATGTCAATGTTTTTTAGTTTGATATTTTAATTACTCTATATTCATATTTTATTATTTAGGTTCTGCTCTTTTTTTAATAATGCAATTGGACATCATCTTCAATTAGACATTCTCCACTAGAAAACACCATCATGTTATGTGAACTCACAACAATTAGGTTGCTAATTGAGTTAAGACACTAAGTGTAATTGGCCCTTCTTCTCTGACACTAAACCAATATATATAACTGAGTTGCCTACTTCCAAAATCTATCTTTAACTTATTTGCTTAATTTCTCAAATGTGTTAGATTATCATAAAAGTACAAGAGACACCTAGAATTATGACCAATTAGCAACACAATTACTTTGAAAAAGGGTTTCCTCTGATAATAATCACAACAACCAATCAATGTCCTTCCATCCCTTAGCTTAATCCACAAATTTATTAAATAATATGGGAATATGTGTGTTAGGACGTACCCATCAGCTTGATCACCCCTTAGCTGTCCAACAATTGTAATTAAGAACTTTTGTCTCCATTCAATCCTTTCTTCTCCTACAAAACAAGACACAAATCTAGCTATTAATAGTATTAAAACCTTTCTTTTCGTAATTAATTATCTTGCAGTTATTATTTATCTTCGCCGGGCCAAGCGATCGAGCAACTGCCACTGCAGTATACGGACCAGCGATCGAGCATGAGATTGAGGCGAAGGCATCGCGAGGCAATTTAGATTCGCGATGGGGGCGAAAGCATTCGGGCGGCGGAGCAGCGGCTTCCCCTTGTTCAGCTTCGGCTGCGGCGCCTGCTCTGACTCTAAGTCCGTCTCTGTTTCCGCCACCAAGCCAGCCTCGCCCCGCAGCGGCGGCGCCGTGGAGTCCTCGGCTGACACTCCGCTCAGCCTCGCAGCGACCTTATCCTCCTCCTACCATGACGACGAAGAGGGGACGCCAGCGAGCGTCTCCGAGCTCCTCCGCCAGCTTGGGGAGCTGGAGCGGAGCGTCGTGGCCTGGAGTAGGGGCGGAGAGAGGAGGCAGAGCCGCGGAGTCGAGGACAGCGTGGTGGTGGTGGTGAGGAACACGGAGGACCCGCTGGAGGAGTTCCGGCGATCGATGCTGCACATGATCGTGGAGAAGGAGATCGTGGGCGGCGCGGAGCTGCAGGAGCTGCTCCGCCGCTTCCTGGAGCTGAACTCGCCGCGATACCACGCCACCATCCTCTGCGCCTTCGCCGAGATATGGGAGGAGGTGTTCGCAGGGTACGAGATGACGCCAGATTTCCTGCGCCGAAGCTACTCCGACCAAATTCCACTGCGCCGGCTCCTCTAACGCTACGCCATGCAGTTAATCAAATCAACAACAAAGACGCTTATTGCTCTCTCTCTCATTGTTTACTTGCGACTTTTTTTGTCAACAAATCAGTCATTTAACTTTTTTAATTGATCACTTGCAAGTCTTTTCGTCAAGTTTTTCTAAACAGAAAGATCGACGAAAACTACAAAATGTGCCTCTTACGTATCTTCTAGAGGGGTAAAACATAGAAGAGATGACAGATCTCATACTCGTAGCAGCATTAGGATAAAGCGAAGCTACAGAGTACAACACTAGCAACACCCTCTGCTCCTCCATCGCTACCTCCTCTTTGACAACCTCGCTAGTGGTGAACCAACCGCATCCGCTTCCTATGGTGGTAGCCCAACCGGGTCTAGTGGAGGTACGGAGGTGTGGTGGAGGAATGCAGCTCCAACACGCCAGCCAGTGGCGGATCCAAGAATTCAAGTATGGAGGGGCAATTTTTACGCAGAACAAGGGGCGGTATCCTCTATCTCCACCGGTAGAACTCGATTTTTACACGGAACAAGGGGTGATGTCCTCTATCTCAATCGGTAAAACCCTATAATACTAAGGATTTCACTGCCAGCAAAGGCCAGCGGTCGATGGAACCCTATAATATTAGGGGTTCCACTGCCGGCAAAGGGGCGACCGCCGATGTCGCCCTATCTAGATCCACCCCTGCTTGTGTATGGATTCTTCAAAGCTGAACCTAACTAGTTGGATGGTGCTCGACGAGGCAATACTAATGGCTAGAGCTAGTTCTAGAGCGGACATCTATCCATTATGAACGGTTATAATCATTGGATCATCAACTCATTTGAAGTCATTCTTGAGTATTCAATTAGAATCTAATTAAATCAAATTAATCAAAATAGAATAAATTATTTTTTTTAGAATTAATCTAATCGAATGAATTTTTCAATAAAAATTGAGCAAATCGAATCAATAAAATATAGAGATTTAGTGGTTCAATTTTTTATATTTCAGTTTATTCGATTTAACCATTTTAGGAATTTACAAATTAAAGCGGAACTAATTAACCAAAAAAAACTAATTTTTAGGAAAAGCAGAAATTATCAAATTAAATTTTAAAATTTGATAATTTGCTCGGTTTAATTAACCGAAACTTTTACTCAGCCATTTAGGACTGCTGTCAATATGCTGATGCAGAACGAGCTGGTTTCATATAAGAATTTTATGATGACTTTTTCTGAGACTCTAGAATTTTTAGACAATCCTTTCTGATCCTTTTCGAGAAAGTGGGGAATATTTGAGATACTGTATTGAAAGATTTATTTAACATAATCCTTTCCAATCCTCCCGACCACCTAACTAGTTTACAGAGTCGCTCGGCTACTCAACTTTCCCGACTTGACCTTCCTGACTCAGTCACACAACTGTCAAGTACTCTGACTCGACCTTCCCGGCTCAGCCTCCCAGTCAGTCGGCAGTTCAACCTTCCCAGCTATGTCGGTTTTCCTAACTCGGCCTCCTGACTCAACGTTCCCAGTTCGGTAGTTCATTCTTTTCAGCTCGACCTTCCCAACTCGACAGTT
>JBBMJZ010012373.1:0-27257 GCA_037833815.1 Zingiber zerumbet | reverse complement strand
CAAGGAGAAGCGCAAGGAGACTGTCCCCATAACAAAGAAGAGCAAGGAACACATTGTGTGTTTCTTGTGCAACCAAAAAGGGCATTATCGAAGTCAATGTCCTAAGGGGAAGAGGTCAGTCAAGCTAAGGGAGGAAGCACAAGTCAAGGGGGAGCTTCCAAGGTAAAATCCAATGTATCATTTATTGATCCTATCCCTTTAAATCATGGTAAAAAACATGCTAGTTCTAACTTATATCATTTTAATGCTATTTACCATAAAATAGGATACATGATAGAATTAATGAAAATCATGTGACTCTTCATGCTAAGACTACCACACCTAGGGTTAGGAAGGTAGATAAACATTTAGGCAATAACTCTAAGGATTTTAGTTCTAGATCTAAAAATAGAAATGCTCATAGGAATCAAGAAAAATCAAAATCTATAGATTTATGGAAAGAAAATCAAGTCTTCAGGTCAAGACTTGATAAAATGGAAAAGACTCTAAAAAGGATGGAAAATATCCTAAAAGGAAAAAATGAGCATAACCTAGGTCTAAGAGTATAAGAGCCATCCAATGGTCATAGAGGTTGGGGATACAAACCTAAGGCTAAGAAGGATGTAACTTTTTACCATAGGGTTCCATATAGCTATGGAACTAACTCTAGGTTTAAGGGTTAAGTCAAGGATACAAGGAAAGTTATCCCTAGGAGTATCTTTGCAACAACAAATATGACTAAGATTTTTAAGAAGTCTAAAAAAGTCATAAGAAGGTCATAAGGGAAGCAATCCCTAGAGTTGACCTAGAGGAGGTGACCAGGGCTTCTAAGAATTTTAGGAAGGTAACTAGGGAGGTTATCCCTAGTGAGTACCTAGAGCATCCAAGGAGCACCAATAGGTTTTGGGTTCCTAAAGACATTTTCTCTACCCCTTAGATAGGTTAGAGAGTGTCAACTCTAATTGGAAGGGTAGTTAACCTAACCTTAATGAAGTTAACACTCAGAGAGCATTTTCAAGGTTATTGTTAACCTTTGAAAATGAAGTGGATTATCATTTACTCTTTGGAAGAGTAAAATGTGCCAAAACTTGAGGAATTGGAATTCAATTTAAATTGACCCAATTGAGAAAAACATAAGAAATATTAAGTTGGGACTTAGGTATTTTCTTAGGAAGTTAAGGGTCAATATAGACCTTAATTTAAAATGAGTACTCTTTGGAAGAGTAAAATGTGCCAAAAATTTGAGGAATATGTTTAATTTTAAATTGGCACAATTAATCAAGAGGTAAAGAAATGTCAAGTTGAGTTTTGGCATTTTCTTGAAGAAAAAGTGGGCAATCTAGGATTTAATTTTAAGATTAACTAAGGTTTAACGATACTTAGATAGATAATCTAGGTACTTTATTTAAATTACCATGCTTTGTTTATCCATCATATGCCATGACATCATATTTGTATTCATGCTTTATTATGAAAAATATAAAAATATCATGTCATGTCATACATACATCATGGAGTTATAGCAAATTTTCTTTTGAAAATTATTCATTTTGATGTATGTCATAACTCATCATGCATTATTTTTAATTCGTTGCAATTAAGGATAATGGTATTTACTAACAAGTAACATCCTAGGTGGATGTTTATAACAAAATGCTTAGATAGATATGCATGATCCCTAATTTAGGGTAAAACCAAATTTTACATCTCACAAAGAATTATAAGGTAACTTGTATGTGTTTTAGTACACATTAGATACAAGTGAGATGTTAGGATGATGAACAAAACTCAAGATGTTGATTTAGTGCATTATTTTTGAGTTTTATGTTCATCAAAATACATAGTTATGTGTTTTCCAATCATTGGGAAAGCTAATATACAAGTCATATGTATTGAGCCCAAAGAACATGGTTGGATATTGGTTTTGGAAATAATTTTAAATATACTTTGGAAAACCTTGGTAAAGACTATCTTTTGATAATAATCATAATTGAAAAGTTTGACACAAACTAGAAGAAAACATTGAAGTTTTTACAAGTTTTTAAGTTTGCATCAATCTTTGAAAATAGGAAGTATTTTCATAGAAAACTATTTTTCTATGATAGTATATACCCTCAGTAATGTCTACATGAATTTTCATGATTTTTAGAATTTTGTAGAATTTCTAAAGCATTTCTAAATTTTGCTGAAATTGGATTTTAAGAAATCAGAAACCTAATCGATCAGTCGATCGATTGAGAATACATTTTTCGCGTCCAGAACATCGCAGAATCGATCATCCGATCAATTGGCCCAGGCTGGATCGATCAGCCGATCGATTCAAGGGTAATTTCCACGAACAGAAGCTTGCGAAAACGATCAGTGGATCGATTAAAATTGTTTCAATCGATTGAGGCTCAACTTCAATCGATTGAAAATGCTGATTTTAGGTGGGAAAGCCTAATTTCAACATTTAAAACCATTTCTAGTCTAGGTAACCATTCTTGATCCCTTGACACACATTTGTATACATTTAGGGGGAGTTTTCATGATGAAAACATGGATGGATTGGTTAAGGGAGACTAAGTAGAAGTTTAGGTTGAGGTTTGGTTTCAATATTGAAGTTTTGAACCTCAAAACTTCTAAATTTAGGTTTTCTAAAGATTTAGGGATTCCAAGTCATTGTTAGTACAATGACATAAGTTATGAGCATGTCTTTAGGGGGAGTTACTTTTTAAGGACATGAAAATTAATTTTTCATACACCTTGAAAGGTGGTTAACCTTCCTTAATGTAAATGCTCAAGTTGAGCATTTTAAACACAATGGAGAGTGGATATCTTTATTGTTTAGTTGTGTATGCTAAAGGGTGAGCATTAGAGATAATGAAGGGTATGAGACCATCATTGTGGTGTTGTGAACAACGAGTGAAGTTGTGAACAATGGTGAGTAACTCTTCAAGGGGAGATTTTTTTTATGTGTGCCAATAGGGGGAGAGTGTATGGTTTAAGTTAGGCATTCATTACCTAAAGAGGGAGTTTGCCCTCTAGGAAAGGGGGAGAAAGAAGGAAACCCTCATTCATATCTTTGCATGAAAGGAAGTTGAGGCTATGGGATTAGCCTAACTTAAAGGTATTGTCAAATATCAAAAGGGGGGAGATTGTTGGTGCAATATCCCTAGGTCAAGGTTGACCTGGTTGACTAAGCTTGAGTTGGCTCAAGCTTGAGTCTTGATGTTTGGATTTCGATGTTTGACAATACATGGAAATTACAGATGCAATCGTCCGTTTGGGGAGATTGTTAATACAATTTCCCTCTGGTCAAGGTTGACCGGTTAGATGTGAAGAAGAGTGGTCAAAGGGTTGATCGGATACTTGACTGGGAAAGTCATAACTCGAGATTAGGCAGTTGAAAGTCCTGGTGAGTAAAGCCAGACAGTTGAAAAATTCTGGTAAGTAAGTCAGGTGAAAGACCTAGTGAGTGAAACTAGGCAGTGTAAAAGTCCTGGTGAGTGAAGCCAGACAGGTGAAAGTCCTAGTGAGTGAAGCTAGGCAGTGGGAAAATCCTAGTGAGTGAAGTTAGGTGAAAGTCCCAGTGAGTAAAGCCAGGCAGGTGAAAGTCCCGGTGAGTGAAGCCAAGCAATGGGAAAATCCTGGTGAGTGAAGCAGGTGAAAACCATAGTGAGTAAAGCTAGGTCAAAGTCCTGGTGAGTAAAGTCAGGCAGATGAGAAGTCTTAGTGAGTGAAGCTAGGCAGATGGAAAGAACTAGTGAGTAAAGCCAGGCACGTGGAAATCTAGGTGGGTCAAGATTGATCGGACACTTGGTATTGAGAAGTCCAAGTAGGTCAAAGGATTGACTCGATAATTGGCACAAGGAAATCCAGATGGATCAAGGGTGACCGGACATCTGATGGAAGAAAGTCCAAGTGGGTCATAGAGGATCGGACACTTGGCACGAGACGGTAAGTCCATGTGGGTCAAGGTTGACCGGACATTTGGCACGAGGATAAAATTCCAAGTGGGTCAAAGGGATTGACCGGACACTTGGTGAAGAAATCCCAAGCAGGTCAAGGGTAACCGGATGCTGGGCATGATGTCCCAACAGGTCATGGTTGACTGAATGCTGGGTTTTTGAGAACCCTGGACTTGATTTAGGCAAGTCAAAGGTGGATCAATCGATCAACCGATCGATTGAACCATAGTCCAATCGATCAGTTGATCTGTGTGCCGCGAAGAAGGTTGGCCCAATCGATCGGGCGATCGACTAGGAAGCAATATCGCGAGCACAGAAGTTTTCCCAATCGATCAGTCGATCGATTGGGCACCTTCAATCGATCAGTCGATCGATTGGAGGCTGGATTTCTCGCGTGATCGCGAGGAAGCCTGAATTGATTGATTGATCGATTTAGGCCATTTCCAGATAGCACGGAGGTGCTCTGAATCAATCAACCGATCGATTGAAGCCTCCCCAATCAAATCAATGACACAAACACATCCTTGTTTTGTGGATACTAATGATACAGTTTGTCTATGAAAGAACCTAGTATAACATGTAGTAGCTGCGTGATTTCATCATGTTAACCTCTCACAGCATCACATACTATGCAATGATCATTTGACACGTACAATTCTGAGACCTTAGTAGCTAGTAATTTGATACTCAGGTTGCAAAAACAAGAAACTCAATCTCCATTTTAGGAGTTGCATCCATTCGGAGATGATTAAAAGGAAATCTTTCAACAAAGGGGTAGCTTGAGTTTCTTCTTTCTCACTGTACTTCATGTCCAATCATCTTGCGGTCATAATGTTCATGGTTTCTAATTTTGTTTTCATCTTGGAAGAGTATAAAATTGGAAGGAGATTCTGTTAAACAAAACTAAAAAGTGCTTAGAATCAGCACCTTGTTTCATATATGTGATTATATAATCTACTTAGGTGGAGTTGAAATATATTGGCCAAAACACATTTGTAATGGCATTTAGTTAAATAATGTAAATATTTCCACATCTTTCACTACTAGGAATTGTTTAGCAACATGAAATCAGAGGGGCCATACGAGATCAGTTGGAAGAATAACTTGAGAGTTGCAAATGAAAATTTGAAATCATCCAAAGATCAATGATTCTTGTTTGTATATATATAGTCGATTACCACTTAAACCTGTTGCTACTTTTCTTTATATGATTTCATAATCACAATTCACGCCCTAAATCATGGAACATCAATAAGACTCACATTCTATATTTTAATCCCAATTGCCAAATAAAAGAATGCAAAGGTCATTGTCATTTTTATTTTATTTAATCTAGTTAGGGCACATTATTTCTTGCAAGGGATACCATGATCATTATCACCCCCATGTCTCCAATGTTTTTTTCTTGTCTCAAGTCTACACATAGGCATATATATTAAATCTATATTATGTGGGAATTGTTACTATTATTTCCTTCTAAATGTTCTTGCTATTTTCTCTCTCCTCCTTTTCCCCCTCTTCCCTCAACAGGGTCTTGCAATTTCTCTGGAGGATCATGTGTTGATGCGTAACAAACATATGCAAGCATCCCATAATCAATCCAGGATATTTGTTAGCATAGTAAAAAAAAAAGACAATGTCATATGCTATGCAAGACCTTACAAATACTAATTGATAATTCAGAAGTTAACAAGTGATGGATACAATACCTTTTATGCCTTTACATTTGTATGCACAAAGCTTAATTGGGCCAAATAATTGCTTTCTGCAAAATCATGGACCGTACGATGGGCTCTAGTACCTTCATATTCATCTTTTCCAACTTCTTGCTTTAGTGTTCTTTCACAAGCACTGAAATCCTGTAAAAACAGGTGAAGTTAGTGCTTACTGGTACATCAGATTTAATCTAAAATATTAAACTCATAAAACATTTTAAACTCTCAAGCAGGAGAAATGCAGTTATGATTCGTTAAATAAATAATAATTCACTTGACATCTAGACCTACTAAAGGTCATTTGAAGCAATTTTTTGACTTAGACGAGGTAAAAGATTATTTTATTAATTAAAATAATGATGTGGATGAATGAGGATAAATCTTTTCGGTACCTAATAGATTGTCACTACAAAGTTAATAAAAATACCATGGTGGTGATCAACTATGATGCCAATTGCTACAACTACCTAGTGCCTTCAAAAATGGAAGACCACTTTATTCCACGTCCATAAATCATCCAATTGGTATCAGGGTCCAGCATTCCAATGAAAACTTGCACCATATTATCAGAGAATAACTAAATTAATTAATTGTACTTGGTCATGGTGTAACAGATGAAGGCTCTTTAGGATACCTTATGTTGGTAAGGTGGTACTAGGTGCACCAAAGAAGAGGAGGATAATCTAGGAAGAAAAGAAAGGATGAGAAGAAAATACAAAAAGATGAAAATAAAGAGAACAACAAGACGGATGGATAAACGAGACAGAATATGGGGGGGAGAGAGAGAGAGTAGCAAAGAAGATATTAGTATATGGAAATGTAGGTTTTTAACTGATTGAACAGGTATCACAAATCATGCAAACGAAACAAATTGGACCAGCATGTACTATACTACAATTTCACATCCATTATTTATTGATACAGCTGTAGATTATGTGAATGCATGCTTCTAGCTCGCCTGCACAAAGGAACAAATCCTCAATGACCTGACCACCCAAAAATGATCCAACTAATTATCGACAAAGAATCACCTAAGAAGATGAATGAATTCAATCTAATCATTGAAGGAAGATTTATCATTACAAACAACAACCTAACTATATTGACGTTTTTATAAGGATTATCTTCTCATCATCATAAATAGTGATGGATACACGTGACTATAGCAAGGTAAATTTATTCAATCATATTAAAGAGATTCAGCGAACAAGGCCAAAGATCTAACAAAATAGTGACTGAAATTCTACTTAAGTTTTCCTAAATATGGCAGTTTTTAAAACAGAACTAGCATTACAAGCCCTAGGATATGCTTTTTAAGGATGATATATAGTATATTGGTTTGCATTATGTGTTTCACAAATCAAACTTCTTAGCTTTAGCATTGAAATTGGTATATACTACTCTTCATTTTTCGAGAACATGAGTAGCTTAATGATCAGTAATAACCACAGCTTGAATGAAGCACTACATCGAACATGATTTTTAAAATAACCAATTGTATGGACTAAACAGACCGCAGAAAGGAGAATATAAATACCTGCAAAAATTTGACCATTTGTTCTTCAATGGTGCCATGCATTGCCAATGTTTCTACACTAATTGGACGAGTAGCACCCATGCGATGGGCACGACTAATCACTTGTTCTTCCATGCTGTTATATGTTGCAAAAAGTATTGCATAAGCCACACCCATTTTTTCTTTAGAAATGACAAAAGGGAAATACATGCAATAGAAAGGTAATGAAAAGGGAAATAAAACGAAAAGAGAGGGTTAAGATGGATTACCATTTTTTTAAGGCCTGAAATACTATCTTACCGAGAGAAAACAAAAAATAATAAATAATAAAAAACAAAAGTGCATAACTGAATCCCAATGAAGATCCAAACTTATAGCATGATCAACAAAGGATAATTACAAGTTAGTTATACTTATATGATCAGTGGTAAGCACTCATCTATTATATATATTAAACAATCTGAACAATTTGGTATTAAGCCTAAAAATCAATGGCCACTTAGAAAATGTCTTTATGGTCCAATTAATGGTTGTTGTGCGTCAGATGATTGCAAACTATGAAACCTTCTAGCAACATTGTTTTTCTTATTCTCATATTCATATAAGTCTCTTCTTATTAATTTTTCTGAATGCTCATTTATTACTATGTATTAATGTTTTCACCATCCGTTTGATTCTCTTTATCTTATTTTGACAAAATTATTTTTATATTTATTTATTTTATTATTTTGATTTAATTGCACATGTAGTTATGATTGTTTAACTATTTTGTTAAATATATTCCAGATAAGTTAATTATTTATATTATTAAAATGTACATTGTAGAGAATATTATTCTGATTTTTTTTTAAGTAAATTATTCCTAAAACTTGAATATAGTAAAAATACTCTATGTTTTTAATCATTCTACATGTAAATATTTCTAGAAATGAGTATCCTATTAATTCTATTTAATTTGAGTCCAAAGAATTTTAGGATAGAGCCTGGAGGGAAAATATTTTATAAATTTGAGAGATTAATTAAAACTATTAAAGTATTGAGAAAATTTATATGATTTAATAAGAGTAGCATAGTTAAACATCCTGGTCTACACTGCAATCTAGCTGGGATGGCAAAAGTTGACACAACCAGATGCAATTTGGCGTGAGGTAACTAAGTTTGAATCATAAATGGTTGTGAATCATGGTCCATGGAATTGCCCCGGGGCCAGTACCAGGAGCTATTTGAATCATGGTTTGGTCCTTAATGGTACAACTGAAAATTTTATCAATTGAACCATCACCATCCTCATCCATTGAGCTATATGAATCTTGCCCCTCCATTGAGCTTATGCAAGGCTATATCACTAGTAAGAAAAAAATGTACACAGCAAAATAGAATATACCTTCTATCCCATATAGGCTCCATCAGAAATACATTTGTCACGAAGCTCAAATCTAGACCCAAGGCTGCACTTCCATCCATTAGCAAAACCATGCAATTGGGGTCAAGCTGAAAAGTCATCAATGACTTCATCTAAAAGAAAAAATATAAGTTCAGTGAGAACCCCACAAGAAGAATTTGGCTTTGTAATTTGTTAACCGTTTCAGACCTTGTTGCTGGAATGCATTGGACTGTACATTCTAGCAAAAGAAATCCCTGCAACTGTCAACTAAAACGTAGAAGAGATCAATAACCCTTTACTGCAAGTTAGGCAGATAAACAAATCTTATTATCATAGGTACCTGCTGTTCAATAACATTTATGTGCTCAAGAAATTGAGAAAAAACAATCACTTTCTCAGTCAATATCTTACAAGAGTTGCTATTCTGCAGGGACCAAGCTTCCTGGAGATCTAAAAACCTATAGTTTGTCTTCGAATAATAAGTTTCTATCTTGCTATTATCTATTTCTTCCACAGAGGAACCAATTTTCCTGTTTGTTTCTTGTAGAACCTTTAACCGCTCTACTAAGTATGCAACTTTGCTGCTACATGTTGATTGCCAATCTGGATCCCAGTTATCCTGTGGGAAACAACATGATACTAAAATCTCCAGCAAAAGTGGTAGATAAATATATTGATAATTCTCAAAATAAAAAATAATGCATTGATAATAACAAAGAATGGCATGCCTGTTTATACGATGGCTGTAGCTCAATAAGATCCTTGGGAACAGGCCACTTTGGATTTGGATTTTCTGGCCGCGCTAATGTTTCTGGAGATTGCATTTCATAAGCATTATCACAGCCAGGTAGGGTGCATCTACAACTGTCCAGAGCAACACAGTCAAGGCATAACAGATGCTGGCATGGTGTGA
The DNA here is from genome assembly GCA_037833815.1 of Zingiber zerumbet. Lineage (NCBI taxonomy): Eukaryota > Viridiplantae > Streptophyta > Magnoliopsida > Zingiberales > Zingiberaceae > Zingiber > Zingiber zerumbet. The sequence continues at coordinate 17,800 of JBBMJZ010012373.1, read as the reverse complement.
TAACAGGTAATCTACATGACTCTTTGCACCTAAAAAGAGAAACAGATTAAGAAATCTTAACATTGATAGACACCATCCATTGGGAAATTTGATATGCTTCAATTACCTGTAGCAACTACAACCATTCAAAAGAGAACTCTTTATGAAAACATATTCTTCTGAAAGAGGATCAAGACCTTTTTGTACCAGCATATCCATTGTTTCCTGTATATCTTGACCAGCATTTGTCACCTTGATATGTCCAGCCACACAACAAGATAGTCTGAGATTCCTAATGGTTCTACTGCGAAATTTCCATTGTTTCGGGTTCAAAAGTGACTCAATATGAGAAGGATCATTCCAGTCAGCCATTAATATATTTCGACGAACAGTGAGAACTAATTCATTGTAGCTTGCTGCGTGCTCTTCAGTAAAATTTAAAAAAGTTATCTTTCTGATGCAAGGAGGAATATTTTTTATATCTATTTTCCTTGAACTAATCATAACCCTCTTAAGTAAATCAAGAAGACGTAACCTTGCTTCTTCTATCTTCACTTCAAAGGGTCTAAGTATACCTGCCTCCCATGATTCCTGATTTTGGCCATAAACCTCATCATGAAGAAATCTGAGCATAGGTTGAAGATGAGATACTTGACTATTAGGAGTATTTGGGGTTGGTGTACCAGTCAAAATCCATCGACTTGATGCTGTCAAAGAAACAGCCATCTGTAATTTGTTTGTCAAGCTGAGACTTGAACCCAGTGTATGTCCTTCGTCTAACATTATCCTAAGCCAGTGAATTTGCATTAGGGCACTCCTCTTGCGAGGGCCCCATTCTGCACTCAACTTGTTGAAGGTGGTTAGTACAATGTCATAATCCCAAGCAAGATTGTGAGGAGAAGGTTTTTTGTTGTCAATCCACACAAAGACACGCAGCTGACCAGGGCAAACATGCTTCTGAATTTGAGATATCCAGTGGTCCACTAAATTTGCTGGGACAACAATTAAAGTAGCTTTAGACAAATACAACCTATTTTGACCAAATGGTTCAGTCAGAGAAATCCTAAGTGCTGCAGAATCAAAGGCCAAGTTATCAAGTGCTAATGGATAATACCACTTTATTGTGCCATGTTCAAGCTTTCTAACAAGACCAAATGCTTGAAATATTTTCTGGTACCCATGAGCCTCTCTTGTACATTCTTCCCAGGGTGCAATTATAATTGGCCGTGTCAAACCATTTTTTTCCATCTCTTCTAACTTTCTTTGTGAGAGATTGGCCAACCATTTCAAAGCCTTAGTTGTTTCAGAATTAATCAATGTGAAATGCTCTTTTAGCACACTTATGAAAAATGAGATATTTTGCTCTTTCCCCTGTGCCGTTCCTTTTGAATAAAATCCAGGCAAACATGTTATTCTTCTTTTAGAGTCCCAAGACTCTTCTGCAGCAATACAACTGCGACGCATAGGATCAGTGTTCATACTGCAAAACCAAGCTGCTGTAGAATCAAGTATACTTCTCTCAGATATCTTTCGCCACTTTCTGCAAGCATCACACTGCACCCATATCTCACTAGAATCAGAATTAGCAATCTCCTTCCTAGGCTTTTTGTAGGAATTGCTAATAGCAGGAAAGACGGATTCTTTGTCATTAGCAAGTTTTCTTTTTACAGTATCTGAAATACTTTTGCAGCCAACAGCATTTCCTGTACAAATTTGGCTTCTGTCACATGTTATTCCCTTTCCATATGTGTTCAAAAGATTTCTCTTAACTTGACTCAAGCTCCTAGCTCTCCTATGCATGTATCTATGAGGGCTTAGACTAGAGCCACCAGATAACTCATCCAACTTTGAGAAAGAGGAAACTGCACGTTGTACTGAAAATTCAAAATCCACAGATCTACTTCCATCACGCAGTGAGCAACTTGAGTTGTCAATGGAACCATGTTTCTCTTGTGACTGAAGACAGCGGGCCTCATCCCTTTGTGACACGGATCTTGTCCTCGCTGACAGAAAATTAGCTGAATTAGAACCATTGGCATAAAGTTCATAATAACCACATTTTTGGTCCATATTATGCATGCACCAAACCACTTCTACACCATGAGGAGCATCAGGAACTGTTCCATGAGTTTTAAGGATAAGAGATAATGCAGTTACGGTTTTCCCTAAACCAGGTTCATCGCAAAACATTCCACCGCGAAAATCACATACAGCAGGAGCTATTCCTGAAGATATTTCACCGGTAACAGAATTCATGTACAGAGAAAACCCATCCTCTGTCAAAAATTCCATGTACAAAGGGTGTTGCAAAACAACAGCATTCTGCTCTCGTTTTAACATCCATTCAACTGCTGCCTCCTGGTGAGGGAAAAGCTTTAGTTTCATAGAGGGTATGATAGGTGTTGCCAATGATCTCAGATGGTGACAAGTGGATGCAACAACTACAAGATCCTTTGGCCCAAGCTTATTCAACACATTTGCCAAAACATCATCAGTGATATCCCATATACCTGGGCTTGCAAATTTGTCATTAGGTATTATCCTACAAGATTGTGTCCTCCTTTCCTTTCCAATGCTAGGTAAGCTCTTAAAAATTTCATGAAGATCAAATAGATTACTATTGTCAGATTCAGATAGAGTACAATGCATTTTGCAGCCCAAGATACCACAATCATAACAGTTCCAAATGGACTGATCATTTGAAGTGCAACCATTGTCCACATTACAACTGAAAGCAATTAAAGAATTTCTGGCCTCCCAATTATCACTATAAGAGAACATTACTAGTTCTTGTTAGAAAGATCAAGCTGTTGAGTCTTTGTATGAGTGATATCATCTAAAATAACTTCTATGAAATAAATTCATTTATTGTATAAAAAAGAAATAAGCAACAGAACTGTACGTGAACTAACACATGGGAAGTACAAAATCACCATTACGGTTCTGTCTCTTACCAAAGAAAGGGAGATTCCCCAAAGGGTATACTTGGATTTCAGTTTTTTTCTCACAGCACTTTGCCTTTGACCAAAGGGTGCACCCCTTCGCATCTCTTTCTTTTTCTTCCCTAAATACCCCTATTAAGTAGTGTATTGATTTAATTTTCTTAAATAACCAAATGAACTCCAAATGAAAAAATAAGAAAATATTTGTGTTCCCTGAAGTATGAGAATTCAAATATGAATTCATATAAGGTCTTAGTTTTTCAATCTTGAAATATTTCTCCACCTAACAATTTTGACAAAAATTGGTATATGGATTAAAACAACGTGAGATAAAAATAAGACTATATTTGTGTTTCTAGAAATGTGAGGAATTCAAAATTGTTCTTACTTTTCAATTTTAAATGTTTTGATAAATCTAGCAGTTTTGAGCTGATGATGCATCCTACCAGTATTCCATTTTTCAAAAATAAACAGAAGGTACCTCAATAGTAATACATCCTAGACAAAGTAAATAACATTAATTTCACATGAACTTGCAAAAAGAGTTTCCTTGGAGATGGAAAAAAGAGTTCGAAGACTTTGATAGCACGACTTTGAAGCAAATGAAAATGTGAAATCAAATTCAGTGCAATAAAATAAATGTAAAAAAATACGCTTTGCTAGCGAGAAACTAGCATAGAAGAGCTAAAGAAAATAAATTGCGCTCAAATACCTTGCATGCTTGAACAGGCACGCAGCTAGGGCTCCAGATTTGGGAAACTGCCAGCCAGTCCAAATTGCAATCGGCAGGTATAAATCAATCAGCACTACTGCCCTCGCCTCCCCATCCTCTTTTGCAGAAACACTTACAACCCTGGCACCAATCGTCAAGCACTTGCGGGAGGTGAGCGCTTGCAACTGGTGAACCACGCTCATGCTCCCATTCACCAACCCGAACATCCTCCGCTTTTTTTTCTTCAAAAATGGGGTCACGGCCCCACCGCGAGATCCAGCCATGGTCTTTTCCGGAGTCGACGCAGCGGAGGCCTCATCAGTTGTCAGAGAGGGGAGGGGAAGCAAAAGGGTGCCACCTTCCTGGGTACGGAACCCGACATTTTGGCCATCGGCGAAGAGGGAGCAGGAAGTGCCGGGACGCAAGGATGCAAGAGGCGATGGGGCGGAGAGGACGGCCTGGAGGAAGCCACATAATTTGTAGCCGGACTCCATGGAGAAGCCCGAATCGGTAGAGGCGGCGAGGTTAAGGGCTTCTATGAACCATTGAGGGGTTTCGGAAATCCTCGGCGACGGAGGAGGAAGAAACGGCGATGGGATCGACGCGGGGGAGGAGAGAGGAGAAATGCAATTGCAAAAGGGGAAGAGAGACCGGAGAAGCCCCGCCTCGTGACGTGACGGGTGGGGGCAGCCGGGCCGTTTTGGTTTACACGTTTTTTATTTTTTATTTTTTAAAAAACACATATTTCCTAAAAAAGCAGTAAATGACTTTCTATTAATTTTTATTTTTCTAAAACACTAGCTATTCTTTTTTTTTTTTTTAGAAAACGGACATAAAAAATATAAATCAAATACCATTTTTTAAAAAATCCATATTATTCAGAAAATAAAAATAAAAAACTCACAATAAAATATTTTTTAAATAACTTAGGGTGTGTTTGGTTTAGGTATGTTTTATTTTTATTTTTTGAAAAACGTATATTTTCTAGAAAATAAAAAATGACTTTTCGTCAGTCTCTATTTTTTTAGAAAATACTATCTATTTTTTTAGAAAACAGGCATGGAAAATACAAATCAAACATCATTTTTTAAAAACATGCGTTTTTTCAAAAAAAAATAAAAAATGTACAAACAGAACGATTAAGTAAGATTTTAAATTTTTAATTAGTAAGTAATGCGAATCTTCAGCTCTCATTTAATTTCCTAGTATATATATCTATTTATATAATTATCCTTATTTTTTATTAAAAAATAAAATATAATATAATTTCTTCTAATTTCAGTATAATTTAATTTAGTATTTTTTTTTATCAATTCGAAGAAATTGATCCATTGAATAGAAATTGATCGACAATCGAATGATTTACCATTAGAAAACATAATTCCTCAATATGATATATATAAATTTTTAAATGAGATATAATTTTTCTTAAATTTAATATATTTAAATTAAAATTTAACACATTTTCTATCAAATTAAGTATAATTATTTTTTCATCATCAATTAATTTGGAGCTCATATCAATTGATTTAACTTAGGCTCGATAAAAAATATACCCAATCAATTTGGTTTAATCCAATCAATTCGTATAATTCCCAATCTATTGGTATGGTTCCTAATAAATTTGTCAGATAGAAAAAGAATTATACTCAATTGTATAAAAACTATATTCAATTCTAATCAAATGATTTTGAATTTAGAAAAAATTATATTTCATTTTATATTTTTTTTATTTAAAAGAATAAGGATAATTAAATAAATCAATAAAGTTTATGGTAGGAAATGAGAAAGTTTAGGGTAATTTACCTTTAAAAATTATATTAAAAATAATTAGAAAAAGAAATTTATAAAGACTGTGAAGGGCCTCCTAACTTTGTAAGCAACAAACGGGAAAGTGGGCCGGGACAATAGTGCAATGAATAAATCCTTCAATCAATAATCAAGAGATGTAATATTTAATGTGATACACTAAAAGATTTTTTCTCAAGACTTGAAAATGCTGACTGTAAATATTGGCAGTCTGAATAAATTATTATAAATACTTCCTAATTGATGTCGATGGTCAATAAAAAAACTTCTATATTGATATCATCTCAAAATTAATCAATTCTAAAACTAAATACCTTATATCAACTAAAAAAACAGAAAGAGGGAGGAGCAACGTGACGAAAGGGAGAGGATTTCAAAACGAAAAACCAGTTCATCTCAGAACAGGCTCGTTCTAGCCCGGTGCAACACCAAATCAGAGTGAAACAAGAACAGTTCGTGCAACTTTGATAAAAAAACAAACACGATGCCAGGCATAGCTTAATGATTAATCTGCTTCAGTAATGACTGCAACCTTGAGAAGAAACACAACCTGAGAAATGTGCCAATATGGAAATCTAAATAGCATGTGGCAGTTTTTCCTGGCAGAGCAGTCGAACTCATTTCATCGGGCAAGCATCAACATATTAAACCTACACTAACAGGTGTTGCAGGTATAGTCACAAAATATATAATTGTTGCAACCTTCTAGTGATAAATATGGATTACCACCGAAACCAGATAAAATTATCCAAAACTTTCTGTATGACTATCCAAGTTTTTCACACAGATAGATGGGGTACACTTTCAACTAAAGGCTTGAAGCTAATTCTAATAATAAATTGAATCAATATCGTCTACACTGCAACATTAAACATTGTGGATCAAGCACCTACACAGTTTTCCCAGGCACCATGTCTTGAGCTAAAAGTCCCTCCCCCAGTCTGTTGAGCATACTCAGTAATCACCCTTTGAGCACATGCATCCCATGTCTTTACCATTTCTCCTAGCGACATTGGTTGTGACAGACTGCGAAGACAAATGACAAATCTTGACCTAGCCTTCACAGAAAGATCGTCGGATTCCCTACTTTTTAAAATAAACAAAAATGTCAGTTTGATGCTTTTAACTCTATTTGACTTTGCATTGGCCTACAGAAAAATGTCATACCTTTGCTCGTCTGGAACCTGGTCCAAAAGAACAGGGGAAGATTTTGGATAATTAGAGGGAACGAATAACCTCAGAGGTAGAATTGGACCCTGGACAACCAAAGCGCAAAAAAAGTAAGAACAGATGAAAAACATGAGAACTGAAAGTAGTAGCTCAGAGCTATATGATATGTTTCTGATGTTGAACTGACCATATCTTCTTTGGCAAATTGAGACTTTAAGGCTGGACATAGAGCCACAGCATTGAAGAAACACTTCACTATTGTTCCTTCGCCTTCTGAAGCAGCAGAAATTGAATCAGTACCCTCTTCACTAATGTTAACCACTGTAACAATGAGCCAGTGGTTTATCTCCCTTATCTCTTCAATTAAGGCATGATTTACCTGCAATTGCACAGTGTTATGATCTAATAGAATTAATAATTGCCCAAAAACATGTAGAGAAAAATCATGGCTACATACTGCAACATAAGCAGAAGACTGAGGTGAGAAGGAAATTATTAAAACAATAGAGGATGAAAATAACAATTTCAGATGTCATGCATTTCTCACAGAAGTATCAGTTAAAGATTCTACGCTTTTCTGAAAAGACAGATTTCTATTATGCTATAATCAATGAGCAAACAAAGAGAAGTAGCACTAGTTTCCAAAGTTTTTGATGAGCACAAAATAGGAAAAGAGAACTGAAAAGAAATTCAAGAAAATTCTGGAATAATAAATCCCATGTAATATAGAAATATCAAGCCTCCAAGAAAAACAACACTGAAGAACTGAATGGATAGTAAATGTAAAAAATAATAATAACAACTTGCAGAAGAATTGACTTGCAAAAAAGTAATTGAACAGTCTCCCACCTCAAATTTTTGTTGCTTAGCACATGATGTGGCAGTAGACTCTAGTTCAGATGTATCAAGACCATTTGATTGCTTAAAGCTATCATTTTTGCTTCCAGCAGATGAAATATTATTCAAAGGAATGGAACTTATATCACGCTTTATTCTTTTTGTTGGTCCACTTCCATCTTGAGACATGAAGCTTCTGGCTTGTAAACGGCATTTTGTCATTGCAACCAAATCCTCACCAACCGCAGCTCTAGAACCATTTCCTGGTGCAGAACTTGCTATCCTGTCCATCATGCTAACTACAGAATGAATATCACGAACAGCTGAGCTCCAAGCCTCGGGCGTTAACGATTGCATCTGAAATATTTTGTTGATTATATTGTCATCACTGTAAACTTAAGAGAATTGTTTTTATTCATATATACAAGAGGGTGATGAAATAAATAAATAAAAAAGGGCAGCCCGGTGCACAAAGCTCCCGCTATGCGGGGTCCCGGGGAAAGATCCATTGTACGCAGCCTTACCCTGCTTTTTGCAAGAGGCTGTTCCAAAGGGTGATGATATAAATATGCCTACTAATTATTATTATACTTGAACCCCAATATATTATATCCAAACTCCAAAGAGAATCAGACTTTCACTACAACATACATAGGGAACCCATAAATAAAGAGGTAGAAGAATCATAGCAAGTATCAGAAACTCTTACATTACAATACACATAAATTGTGCCCAGTATATATAAATTTCATGCCAAAAAGAGTGAGAGAGAGAGAGAGAGACCAAAATAGAACAATCCAGATCTTCCAGCAATTCACTTTCAATTTATCTTACTCTAGACATTCGATTAAGAGTAAGTTTCTTATCCACTGTCATAGGAAAGGACTTGTACATTGGAACATTAAGATTAGTCAATTTCATTTTCTGTACTGTTCAATCACTCTGACCATCCAGCTACTAATCCATAAAGAAAAGGTAGGTACCAACGCAGGCATCACAATTGTCAAGACTCAAGGTTGTGTAAAATCCAGAAGCCATAAAATAATTATATTGGTATTTACAATGATGCTAATATAGTCTAGTACATTCAGCATCATATGATAAGAATTCACCAAACATAGACAAATCATCATTTCTCCATGGCAGTCACCAATTCAATGCTTATCCAGCACTTTAAGGATAAATCCTAAACAAAAATTTGGATATATGCCAAATCAAATGTATAAAAGTAGCAATCCATCAAAACATAAAGAGGTAGGCCAAACAGGTTGTGATATCTAAGGAAGATGACAATAGTAGTAATTTGCAGAAGGTAGCCAGTGGCCAGCTTATGACAGAGATGGCTAGAGAAGAAGGTACTAGGATGTAGGCTGAGAGGAAAATAGTAAGAAAAACAGACCCACCAGGGGAAGATGAGTAAAACAGCAGAAAACCAGAGATTTAGAATATTGTGCACCATGGAGAAAAAAATGACGACCTTAAAGAATATTAAACCATATTCTACATGCTCAAAAGAATGAACTAGGAACTATAACAAATATTAATAAACACTTAGGTGCATTTGGTCCTCTAGAATGGAATGAAATAGAATCATAATGAGATTAGAAATGGAATAAAACGACATGAAAAAGGGAATGATTTTATTCAATACTACTATTTGGTTGTAATAATGGAATGTTATAAATAGTGGACCTATTCATTATATGGTTGAGCCATCTTGTTTATCCAATTTTTCCAGACAATATGGCTTACTTGGTATGTCTAAATTGTTCAATGTGCCCAAGTTATTGTCTTTTTGACACATCTGACTTGGTTGATCCACCCAACATGCTTAGTTCAATCAGTTCGCTTGACATGTGCAACCTGTACAGTTCGCAGGTTTGATTGGCATGATTGGTCCTATTGGTCTAACCGACGTGACTAGCACTACGGCCTACGGGCCCATACGGCATGCTTGCCTTGATGAACCCACCCAGTCCAGCCTGCTCAGAACTGACTAGTCCAACCATCTTATCTAGCCTATCCAATCCATTCATTTTATTTATCTTCATTATAGTTTTTAAATGATAATTTGGTCATTTAAATGATGCTAACTCCACCTAGTGAGATAAGGCTTGGTTGTTTCTGTAGAGTTTTTAAATGATAATTTGGTCAATAACCATTATATTTGATAAAGGTGAAATGGATCCTTCCGCCTCTTAAAAGTGTCGAATGGAATGAGTCATTTGTTGTAATCAATCATTGTCTCAAATTTTTCATCCAAGAAATGGAATAGAATCATTGGGGGAACAAAGCATTCTTATTCCATTCCCTTCCACTCTAGCAGATGCAACCTTATATTTCATGAAATCAATAATTGGCCTGATCATGAGTGCTATTGTAGCAAGAGAAATGGTTATCGAGATATACAGTTTCCTAGAGCTACTGATGGCATTTCCTTGAATAACTCCTAGCAGAAAAAAGTATAAAGAATAAAGCAGAAGCTTCAATTGTTGTAATCAATCATTCTGTCTCAAATTTTCCATCCAAGAAATGGAATAGAATCATAGGGGGAATGAAGCATTCTTATTCCATTTCCTTCCACTCTAGCAGATGCAACCTTATATTTCATGAAATCAATAATTGTCCTGATTATGACTGCTACTCTAGCAAGAGAAATGGTTATTGAGATATACAGTTTCCTAGAGCTACTGATGGCATTTCCTTGAGTTACTCCTAGCAGAAAAAATGTAAAAATAATAAAGCAGAAGCTTCAATTGTTGTAATCAATCATTCTGTCTCAAATTTTCCATCCAAGAAATGGAATAGAATAATAGGGGGAATGAAGCATTCTTATTCCATTCCCTTCCACTCTAGCAAATGCAACCTTATATTTCATGAAATCAATAATTGGCCAGATTATGACTGCTACTCTAGCAAGAGAAATGATTATTGAGATATACAGTTTCCTAGAGCTACTGATGGCATTTCCTTGAATAACTCCTAGCAGAAAAAATGTATACAGAATAAAGCATAAGCTTCAATTATCATGGGCATGGTGATATAGCATATGCTATTAAACTCACGTTATGTGGAAAATCATGTAACTGAACAAGATGATGATAGTTTACTAACCACTTCTATTAAACGTTCAAGAGGCCTTTCTGGGGTACTTGCTTTCCCAGGAACTAAATTCAGAACAGTAGTCTGATTACCATCTGGACATGAAAATTCTGCCAGCAAAGGTGAAGCTGATATTCCAGGTGTAGCAACAGCAAGAGATTGAGATTGAGGTGCTATAGCTGTTTGTTGATGTCCACCATGTCCCACATTAGGTAATGGTGTGAAGCTAGAAAGTTGTTTCTCAGATTCACATGGGATTGGGGAGGGGTCTATAGGAGTGGATGGAGATGGAACAAAAGGTGAGTTAGCGGACTGTAAAGGTGTTCCAGATTTTATTTGAGATGATAGCTGACAATGCTGGTCAATTTGAGAAGAATTATGAGAAGCCTGGGGAGACGATGCTTGAAAATTTTGAGGTGATGAAATTGGGACAGCAGCACCTGGTTTCACTTGATAATAGCTGTGTCTTTGACCAGCTGAGTAATGTTGCTGATAATGTCCTGGCTTAATACCAGGTGCTTGTCTCAACCTCAAGTCATTGACTTCATTTGATTGGTGGAGTTGTTGTATTCGGTGCAATGGCATCTGTGAGGTTTGCTGTTGCTTTTGTTGTTGCTGTTGCAACTGTTGCTGTAGAGGTTGTTGGGCTTGAAGTAATTGCTGCTTTTGTTGTTGCTGCAGCAAATGTTGTTGCATATGACGATGTTGTAATTGTTGCTTTAGTTGAGGATTTGACATCAGATGCTGCTGCTCCTGCTTGAAATGTTGTTGTTGCATTACATTAGAACTTGGTTGCTGGGCAATTGCATTGTTGTGCGATGAATTCATTGAGGCATTTGGCATAATATTAGCATTGGTTTGTTGAGCAATGGAACTCTGGGCAGATACCAGACCACCTTGTTGCATGGGAGCAATTGCTCCCTGCTGTAATGAACTAAAAGAATTTCCTTGCACTGGATCAACTGTAGATCCAGTCAGTAATGCATTTGAGATATTCTGTTGAGATGTAACACCAAATTGTGCTGATAATGGCACAGAAGCATGTTGCACGCCTTGCACAGCAGGTGCCTGCATTGAATTCGAAGAACTTTGAATATTATTTTGCTGATTTGTATAGTTGTCATGTTGTTGCAGTTGAGAAATTTGAGTTTGTTGTTGCTGTTGCACTAATTGAGAGTGGCTACTGGGACGCTGAACTTGTTGCTGTCCACGTGGCTGTGAAGGGATACCTTTTTTCTTATTTGAAGCTAGAATATTTAGAATTTGCTTCTCATATATAGGAATTTTGTCCTTGAGACTTGGATGGATATTGGCCTTTGGTGACTTCAATACTTGCAATATGCACTCTAACATCTTCTTAAAATCATTCATTTTCTGAAATTGTTCTGCTGCCTTTGCAGATGGCAGAACATCATTCTGAAACTCAACATATAAGACAAACAACAAGGACAACAAATAAGTTTGATTCATTTGCGTGATTCCAATGAAAGTAGCAGCAAGTCTGTCCAGAAACAACTGGATAATTACCTGCTGTAACTTCAGAGAAACCCATTGGTAAAATTCATTCAGGTCAGCAAAGTAGAGATCTTTCATGGACTTGACCTACCACAAATGAAGAATATGTTAGTTTCATCCAACAGTCAATGAATAAATTCTTTCATTAGTAAGATAGATACATGCAGATACTATTGGAAGCATGTGTAGCTATGTAGGTGTGTGTGCATTAGTGATGGCATTGCCAAAGTACAAAGTAATTGTGTAGATAGTAAGCATATAATAGGACTTAAGAAAGCCAATCCAAAGAAATCAAATCTTGATGGAATATTTGGAGCACTTAAGATGTTAAAAATAAAACTTAGCTTATTACATGCCATCTATCACAATTCACAACTGTTACAGGTTATTTAATAAAAATTTAATGGCACCAACCAGATCTTAGTAACCTCACCAGGGTAGTAAAAAAGGTCATTAATATTTACTCAGTTTTTATCAACAAACAAGATGTTAAAACAAAAATCAATTTATAAAAAAACATATATCAGGATTCACAAGTGATAGGGATTATTTAATAAAAAAAATCTGTCAATCAGATGTAGATAAAGCATATGGGTAGTAAAAAAAGGTCATGGATAATTTTAAAATTTCCAAGTTCCATATAACTTGATAAATAAAGATCCCATAGCTAGTTAATTGACAACTATCTTGCGACTTCTAGGTGCATATACATTGCTGCTGGTGAATTTGCTCTTACAATTTTACAATAAAACTTCTTGAAGGAAAAAGAAAAAGAAACTAGATGCAACAAGACATCTTCAACTACAAATAAGCCTGCCATAATAAACGAACTCAATAATAATAGATAAATTTAAGAACAAAAAGTCAGCACAGAGGAAAAAAACAACATTTGTTACAAACCTTTTGGTAGATCTCCTCCTGCAAATCAACTGCAACAATTCCTGTTGGTGCTATGGAACCCAGTGTAGCTGTAAAAATGAGGGAAAAGCAGAAGATCAGCAACCATTAAGATTACTCTTTAGATACATGCACAGAAGAACCAAGTATCAAAAAAATATATAGACAACAGATTAAAAAAACCAGAATGGCAATCCATTGTAATGAAGAGCATCACAAGTATCCTGAAGGGACTACCATAACCTTTTCCTACTACCTGGGATGTTCCATCCAAGTAAGCTTACTACCTCACTAAGCAGTTCAGTGCCAGGACTGTTAGGGTGTTCCAGTTAGTAGTATCAATCACCAACTAGTTATTTCGATGGGTGTCCCCATGTAATGGAACAATGTCAGTACATATGGTGCAACCATGCAAAAGTTTATTCAGCAAATAGGGATCAAAATGGAATCAAAAGTTTTCACATCTCACCATGGTGTACTGTTTTTATTGATTGGAGATTGAGAAACAAGGAAAATGATAAGGCTGAAAATCAATAAGCATCCATTGCTAGGAGTTCATTAGCTTAGTCAAGTTGGCCAAGCAATACCAAACGGATTAAATCTAGCCAAAAGTTCCCCTTAGGCTAGGTGCTTGCATTTGTTGCCAGTCTAACCAATCCAATAATTTGAGAATAAAGGAAAACTCAAAAGTTCTAAATGATTAGATAAGGTTACAGGTTCTACACATAATCTAGTGCATCAAAGAATAGAGATTTTGTCATAGTAGCTTTCCATGTCATATCAGGTAAGTAAAACACTAATGATAACCTGCCCATCCAATTGCATCAACTCAAATATCCTAAGAAAATTAAGACACTACCCATTTGAAGGGAAAAATGAGAAAAATATTTGATGAGACATTTACGGACTTAGGAACTTAATATATATCAAGGCATTCACTAATTTTAAGGAAAAACATGAAATAGAAAATGTACAAACTTACAATTAGATGACACCTCCTGAAGCCCCATTTGTGATTGAACAAACTGCTTTTGGTGCTCAATTGCATTCTGGGGAAGTATGGAACCTGAAGCTGGAACTCTTTGTTGCATATCTCTCTGCAATGAACCAATATGTTGCTGTACTAACTGCTGTTGATGTGGTGCAGTTTGCGATTGAATATGAGAAATCTGTTGTTGCTGCAATGATTGATTTTGGGGTTGACCTTGTGCTTGTAGCATTGCCAAAGGTGCCTGCTGGTTTTGCTGCTGCTGTACAACTGTCTTAGCTTGTTGAAGCACATGCATAGGGCGCTGATGCGGCTGCACATTTGAGACATTAGATAATGATTCAAGCATTTGTTGTTGCTGTTGTTGTTGCTGCTGCTGCAGAGAAAGCCCTGAAATGTTACTTTGAGTGCCTAACATCTGTTGCTGGTGTAAAGGCATTGACTGTTGATTCAACAAATGCTTAGACTGTTGCATGCTTAATAGATTATTCTGTTGAGTTGGTAGCCTCTGTGGTTGTTGTTGCATATCAGTGCCACTTGTTTGTTGACCGACCAGCTGGGGCTGTTGAACATTTGATATATTTGATTGTTGACACATTGACTGCTGATGCTGATGCATAGCTAAGTTAGAGTGTTGAGAAGCCGAAGTTTGATGGTGTTGCAACGGTGTTTGTTGAAGCATGTTAGACTGTGGTTGTTGTTGTTGTCTGGAAACTGATTGAGGCTGTTGCTGAAGCAAGGATGTGCCAGATTGTTGAACTGAACTCATGGAATTTTGGGATAAGCCAGACTGTACAATTGACTGTATTGCTCCAGGTTGTGTTTGCTGAATGCTGGAATGGCCCGACTGAAGATTAGATGTTACTGCTCTTAGTGGCTGTTGAGAAGATTGCAGTTGTGTTGTTTGTTGCAGCAGAGCTTGCTGCTGAACATGCGATTGTGGGAGTGTCGATTGCTGAAGTTTCTGTTTCAGTAATTGTGGTTGAAACTGCTGCTGTTGGTATAGAAGTTGGTTTTGTGATTGATGCTGCTGCTGGGAAATCATTTGTTGTTGTTGCTGCCTTCCCTGCATTTGTCTTTGTGCAGTTGAATATATATTTGTTGCTGCAGAATGCCCCAATGAGTTGGTGACAGAATTCTGTGATATGCTAGTCATGTTCTGTAAGCTAGATGGCTGGCTCACACTGGATATAGTAGACTGACTGGGACCTATAATGGATGGCAATGCAGAAGACAGGTTAGAAGTACTTTGTGATGCAATTGAAGAGTTACGTTGTGTGTTCTGGGATAAAGGTTGCTGCCTTGTTGATGGTGGACTCACTGTAGTAACAGATTGAAAAACATAGATAGACAAACAAAAAGAGCAACGGCATGACACCAGGGTTCTGATGAGAGACTATAGTACCATGTTTCATACATGCACTGACGCCTCAACAAGTTAAGTGCAGAGTAAAAGAAAAACAAGTTCTAGTATTTGATTTCCATAACACAAGGAATGCAAGTCACAGCTGGCAACACATAAACTTCATCGTCACAAGTCTTGTGCCCTTGGACAAGACTGCTAATGCATGCCATATGGAAAACAATGTTGATGGTTGGAAGTAAATTCTGTTGTTTGTGCTTGACAAGAAATATCTTCAAGTACAGGGAAATACAAAACAAAAAAAGAAATGGTATAACTCTAGACCAAAAAATAGAGAAATGTCATAATGAAAGTTGTTCAGAGTGTTGAGTTGTTAGGTTACTAGGAGTGGATTTAGTTTCACATTGTTAATCTTGGTCTATAATTATTTCTTGCATCCTGTAAAATAAAAATGCTGTGTCTCCTGAATGAACAAAATATTCAATTCTCTACACTTAACATGGTATCATAGTCTCCTTATCAGGGTAAAGATTTTAAAAGAATGATTCTTAGGCCACTGCCACCATCACCAAGGCAGACACCATCATTGCTAGACCCAACAACAACAACCACACGCACATATATAGTTCTTCTACCTCCCCACAATCAATGTATTTCTCTTTCCTGTTTGTGGTTTCTCTCACTGCAGTCCCACTGCATCTGTGGTCCTATTTACTTTTCATGGTCTATTTTGCCATCTTCTTACTGCTCGCTCCCAATCCCAATTTGCATGAGATGAATTATTATCTTCATCAATGCCTACATCATTCTTACCCCCTGCACAAACTATATCTCTTGTGTTATGGGTTATGTCATCCACCAACACCTAAGGTGATTCTCTACTGCTCGAGACTGTAGTTGCTACCGGCGATTCCTGTCAAACCCTGTTGGTGATCAAGGCCTTCACAGGCAACCAGGACAATGCCACTAACGAACTTGCCAACTTCACCTCACAGCATGTATAGAGCATATGTGAATCACCTTTCTAGATGGGTATTTTAGATTTAATATTATGTCTTACATTAACGAACTTGCCAACTCCGTCCATGACGAACCAGTCATAGAAGGTCCTAAGCCCGTGTTAAAAGGAGGGTTTACGCTAGGTTGCCAACCAGCATTAAAACTAAGGCAAATGTTCAATGAATTGATTAATTAAATTATTGTGCTAATGTTAAGTTATTACCCGGAAGGAACGCATTGCAGGATCCGACCGTAACGTCTCAGCAAGAACCGCTACATCTCCAAAACTCGGATGTAATTCTAAATATGCAAGAGTTCACGTTGCAAGGTCCGACTATAACGTATCGCTAGGACCGCTACATCTCCATAAGAACTTGGATGTCGTGTTAAATAGGCAAGAGTTCTCACACCATAGATCGGATAAGAACAAATATTATAGAAAACTAATAGTCTAAGATTTGGAAGTACTAAATCAATGGAGATAGTAAATGCGATGATTAGGAGTAGAATTAGTATTTTGTGTATACAAGAGATAAAATAGGTAGACGAGAAGGCAAATATGATAGAGAATTCGGGTTTTAAATTATGGTACATAAAAAAAAAGTAAAACAAAAAATGGATTATAGATAGTTCGTTAAAAGATGAAGTAGAAGTAGTTAGAAAAGGGGATAGAATTATAGCTCTCAAGATAGTACTGGCGAAAGAAACTATAAACGTAATTAGCATATATGCACCTCAAGTAGATTAGATAAAGCTACCAAATCAAGGTTTTGAAACGACTTAGATGAAGTATTACAAACTATTCCGCCGGATGAAATAATTTTAATAGGAGACGATCTAAATGAGCATGTTGGAGTGAATAATGAGGAATATGAGAGGTTACATGGGATTATGGGTTTGAAACAAGAAATAAAGAAGGAAAACTATATTAGATTTTACAATAGCATATGACCTTATATTAGCTAATATATTTTTAAAGAAAAGACGAGCACACTTGGTCACGTTCAAAAATGGAAATAATAAATCACGAATTGACTTTTTTATAATTAGAAAGAGGGATAGAAAGATTTGTAAAGATTGAAGGTCATGAGAAAGTTTAACTACCTACAGGTTAGTAGTGTTGGATACATGCCTCAAGCATAGTATCGATAGAAGAAAAATATATACAACTCCTACAATTAAATAGTGGAAGTTAAAGGATGGAAAGTAAAGCATATTTAAGAAGAAGGTAGGAGTATCAGCATTAGGTGAAATATACGATGACTCTAATATGGCATGGGATAAGATGATATTAAAATTGAAAATAGCAGTGTGAATTGCGACAGGCAGTGGCGGATCGTTCAATGAACGTCTACCGCCTAGGCAGTGCCTAGGTGATTGAATATTTTTTACTTTTTTTTTACACATAATATTATACATAATCATTATTCTTTATAATATTTACTTTTAATAAAATATATTAATTAAAAAAGAATTATTTAATCTAA
>JBBMJZ010012357.1:0-11284 GCA_037833815.1 Zingiber zerumbet | reverse complement strand
AATTGCCTACAAGTTAAATTCAAACATTATTTTTCTATCAGTCTTAGCAAAGATAAACACATATTAATTAATTAAAATAAATATAATAGAAGTAAGCGACAAGAATATTTTACTTGGTTTGCAACCGGGGAGGTTGCTAATCCAAGACAGTAGAAGCTCATTAAAATTCTCCTTCGTTAAGGCAGAGAAGCCTCTTACAATATTTAAGCATAGACAGAATGAATTACAGAATATCGAAGTTAAGACATGAGTGTTGTATGCAAATGAAAAGCATCAGGGCTCTATTTATAGTCTGCTGGTCAAAAATGTTGGATCGTTAAGACGCTAGAGGGGGGGGGGTGAATAGCTTTCTTTGAAAATCATGAGTTAAAACTAGTTACGCAGCAGAATAAAGAAAATAATGACAATGCAAATTAAGTCAAGTTTTACTTGGTTTAAAGCCAGTGGCGACTCCTACTCCAAGCCCCATGATCATTGATCGTTTTCATTGGACAATCACTATCAGTTCGAATAATGTGTTACAAGAATTGAGTACAAGAACTTAAATAATTATTATCGACAAATAGAAATGAATTTAAAATCTTTAGTTCTTCCAACTTCGGAGCAATCTTTTGATGTCGTCGAAGACTTTTTAGAGCAGCACGCAAGAATGAAGCTTGTAGTAGATGATGTTTTGAAATTGCTAGTTGAAGGCCCTTATATAGTCCTATTCTAGGTGCCTGGGATCCCTCTGAGCACCTGGACCATGCTGACATGGTGAGCTCTCGTTGAAACTTCATCCGCGAAGTTTTATCCACCTCTGGGGCCCGAACCTCCTCCGGGCGCCTAGACCGTTGATGTGAGTTCGACCAATCGACGTGCTCTAATTCAGCTCTTGGATAACTTTTTTGGTCTAGGCACTTGGACCAACTCCGGGTGCCTAGAGTTTGGGTGCCCGGATCCCTTTTGGGCACCCGAACACCCTCTTTTTAGCACTTCTTCCCTGTAAAAAATAAATTTATCCTACAAAATAAAGTTAGTACAATATAGCAGAATAGTAGTAGTCATTAAATCCTATCTCCTCGAGACCAAGATCTATTCAAGGTCTCAGCTTAAGTTTTCCAAATGGACCTAAGCTTGACTGACACCTACAGTTCCCTCAACCAGGAACACATCCTCACTGAATCTCTCCTCCAGTTGCTTACCTCTACTTACCAACTATAATCGCTTGACTTTGTTTTTGACCCACCAAGTCTTCTCGCCAGTTATCAGGTCCCGTAAACCCAACTGGATTTCCGTCGGTTGTAAAGTCCCATGGACCCAATCGGACTTTTCACTAGATATTGAGTCTCGCGGACCTATCTAGACTTCGCACAAGCTATTGGGTCCCACAGACCTAATTGGATTTCAGTATGGTGTCAGATCCTTCAGACCAATCATCTCCTGTACAATTGGCAGAAATGTTAGATAAATAACACATCTAACTTTAATGTATTTGTTATATATCAAAATCTAATTATTAGTACAATCTTTACCAACAAAAAATGTCTGTTGGCTGACGTGGCATCTCTGGGTGCCTAGAATGGGTCCGGGTACCCAGCAGTGCATTCTATCTTTTTCACAATAGCTCTTCAATGACTTCAGGATAAAATTTTATTCTCGTTCGGGCGCCTAGGTCGGCCTGGGAGTCTGGAGTGTTGTTAACATGGACTCCAACATTTATCCACAGCAATGTCTCAAAGAGGAAGCATTTGTTTGGTATAAGGCTAGTCGGGGAGCCTGGACATGGGTTGGGCGCCTGGACAAAGTCAAGCTACTGCTTCAGTCACTTGGCTGATTCTCCTACCATCCAAAGTTGAGCACACCCGAATTCAACTTTGGCCTTCTCTCCTCAAGCAATCTTCCACTTTGGCTTCTCATCCCTCAGAAAGGCCACGCACTTCCTTCTCGTAAGTCGGTGTACTCTTCTGCACCAACTCATTCCTCAGAGACACCGAGCTCGTCATATCATCCTTTTGGATAGTTGCGTCTTTCGCTCGTCTTACTGTGCTCCCAAGTTCCTATACACTTAGACAAAAGGATTAAAGACAATAGGACTTGACTTGGGTGATCATGCCAAAACTATCACAAGGTACTCACAATCTCTCCCTTTTTTATGTGAGCAATACAAGTTAAGTTAGGAAAAAATAAAACAATAAACAGATAAATAATTTACAATTAATAAACATATTATGCATTGCAAACAAAATGTACTAAATGTACATCCCCTAGACTTAATCTATAATTTTTCTCCTTTAATCACATTAAAAATAGGGGTATTCTCTGAAAATAAATTTGAAAAAAAATTTAAGGGATAAAAAACCAGTGACTAATATTCAGAAAAATTATGAAGTTTATATTTCAAAAATCTAAATTTTTATGATTTTATAAAATAGCTTTGGAAGAAATAATTTTAAAATTATTTTTAGCTGTTAAAAAAATTCTAAAATTTTTATCACGGTTAAACATACTTATTCAAAATAGTGATAAAATTTGCATGAATAAACCAAATTATAGTAGTAACAAATTATTTTATACATAGAGATATATTTTCTTAACAAAATGTTTTAAAATAGTTTATGAGCTTGAATTTTTTTTTTTAAAAAAAATTCTAAGAATGTAATATAGCAAGTAATTTTACATAAAAAAATAACTTTTCAAAAATTTAATGTTTGAGAATTTTTAATATTAAAAATTATTAGTTTGATAAAAAATTCATAAAAAATTAAATAATGGTAAAAAAAATTCAAGAAAAATATAGTTTGATAGACAACATGATTTTTTTTATCAAAAAAGTAAAATTTTCAAAATTAAGTTTACAAAATAATTTTAATTTCACAAATACAATTTTTTGTTAAAAAATTTATAAAAAAATAATAAAACGGTCAAAAAATTAAAAAAAAATTCCCATAGATAACTAATGAAATCTTTTTTCTAAAAAAAAAATCATAATATAATTAATTTCAAATAGAAAGGTTATGAAACAATTTATTTTTTTTAAAAAAATTAAGCATGCAATAAAATATTAATGCAAATAAACATTAGAACATGCATGAAAATTTAACCTAAGCATAATTTTGAAACTCAATAAAGGTTCCTATCTACTGGATTAATCAGAAATTTTTTAGAAACATATTTTCATGATAATTTTTTAATTTGGCCCTTATGATATCTAAATTAATAATTTCTAACTTATTGAACATGTGTGCATGCATCATTCTTGTTTAATTTTTCTAATTGTTTTTTTAACTTTTATTTTTAATTTTAAAATTATCAAAATCTTCTAGTCTGCATGCATTTGCTAATGTTAACTTTAACTTTGCATTTTCTTTTTATAATTTAACCATATTTCTAGTATGTATTTTAATAAACTGGTATGATTGTTTAGAAAATAAAGTACGTACCTCACTTACCTCATGCTTTGATGCTCATTCTTCATCGATGCTTTCTTCTAATGACGCTCCCCCTTCGTCAATGCTTTCTTCTGATGATGCTCCCCCTTTGTCAATTCTCATCTCTGATGTACTTTCTTCATCCCTCTGATGGTTCGCCGCTAGTGCTAATCTAGCATAGGCCTCGATCTCATACTCGAATGATGATGATTCATCCCATGTAGCTTTTAGGTTCTTCTGTTTAGTTCAACTTGGTCTTTTTCCTTTTTCTTTTTCCTTCCTTTTTAGTTTAGGGCAGATATCCTTGATGTACTCTTCTTCTTGACAGTTGTAGCATCAAACCTTCCCTTTACTTTGGAGGTGTTTCTTTGTCTATGACTTGTGAAATTTGTTAGTTTTATGAAATTTACTAAGGTTTCTTACCATTAGTGTTGCTTCATTTTTGTCGATGGACATTCGAAATCTGGTTCATCCATTTTTGCCTTTAAGGCAATATTCTGATTTGGCTCCTTTAGTTCTGCACATTTAGATTCATTAATTTCAAAAAGTAGAAAATAATTCTTCTAGATTATTTACCTCTAAGTTCCTAGAGATATAGTATGCATTTACTAAGGTTAACCATTCTAGTGTTCTTAGAAAAGCGTTAAGCACATACATTAGTGAATCTCGGTTGATTCCCTTTTCTTTGAGAATTGTGAGTTTGGTGATTAGCACCTTTTGTTTGACGTGCAGTTGAGGGACAGTTTCACCTTCCTTCAATCAAAGATTTGTCAATTGGTTTCGAAGTAGATATCTTCTTGCGAGCTTGGCTTCAGAGGATCCTTCATGAAGCTGAAGGAAGTTTTCCCAAAGATCTCTTGCAGACTTGTAAACTTATCCTATTGACCTCTTATGGTGGCAGCGCACTTAGCAAATAAAATTCTACTTTTCAGTTGGCCATAAATTTAGCTTGTTCCTTCTTTGTCCAGTTGTCCTCTTTCTTTAGATTGTCGTTGTTGTTGATAGGTATTACAAAACTATTTTTCAAAATTAGAAAAATATTGAAATCTATTTTGAAGTATACCTCCATTTTCTTCTTTCATTGGGTGAAGTCTCCCTCGAACTTAAGCTAGTGGATACTTATTCCGACCAGTGTCTTCTGTGCTTTGATCGACAGTTAGTCCTTCTGAAGTGGTTGAGCTCAGATACCAATTGTAGTTCCCGTGCGGCCGACAAGAAATAAAATTGAATACTTTACCATTTTTTTAATCTTTGATTAGTAAGCACAATTAATTAACTAAAATAATTAACTTAAAAGGAATAACAACTCATAAAAGAAATGAGTAAGTAGACTAGAATTTACTTAGTTATAATATAGATGATTGTTAATCCAAGACAGATGAAAGCACTAGAAAAATCTCCTTTATTAAAGGCGGAGAAGCCTTTTACACTCTTTGATAGCTCAGAAAGTTGCTAGAAAATGAATACTGAATTTCTTGTCTATTTCCTAGCTCCAAGAGTGTTTTTATAGCCCATGGAAAACTCTATCTGAAGCTTGAAAGTGCCTTCAATTGGGTTGAAGGCACCTTCAATCAAACAAATTTTATTGATGAAGATAAAATCTTATCTTCAGCCAACTGTCAACTGAAGGAGCCTTCAACAGGCTGGAAGGTGCCTTCGACATTGTTCATAAAAGACACCTTCCAAGCCATTGAAGGTGCCTTCCCTACAATAGATCAGCTCCCTTCTCCTTGAGTAATCTTCCTCTCTAGCTTCTCGTCCCTCGAAAACACCGCGCTTCCTTCTCATTCACTAGCATACTCTTCCATAGCAACTCATCCCTCAGACGCACTGAGCCCATCGACTCTTTCTTGTGTCATCCATCTCAATAGCTGTGTCTTTCACTTGACTTCTTGTGCTCCTAAGTTCCTACACACTTAGATACAAAGGAACAAATAAAACAGGATCTAACTTGACTTAGTTGATCACACCAAAACTACCATGGGGACTTACATTATTTTTCACAATGATTAATAAAAATCTAGATTTGATACTCTTGTAACTTGTAAACTTGTGTGTACCCATTATCTTTATTATTATGCTATGAAAATCTTAAGAATTATGGATGTTGTGGATTGGATGATTAGTAACATAGGTTGAAATGATTTAATGAGTCTCAATTATCCAACCTAGAATTAACCTAGAATTCCTAAGCTCAATAGAGACCTATATTACTTCTAATAGCGGCAATGCTAGGAAGATTAATTTTCATCCAATGAATTATGATTATGAATGGTCTTTGTATGAATTTAATAATTATTTTGGTTTGCCTGTTGAGGGGCCTCGTAGGTTTGATAATTCTTTTAATAGTAACACATTTTAGAATGAAATTACCAACATGGATGAATCCTATGACCCTTCTCATTCTAAGATCTCATCTCTTCATAACCTAGTTTTTCACTACCTCCACTCATAATGAGCAAGACCATTTTTGGTCGAGTGATAGTGATGGTGTGGTGCAGAAAATAGAACTTTACTACTTTGGGGCCATGTTAAATGAGATTGAATTTGATTCGAGGTTCCATTTTGTTCATAACCTAGAGAGATCTAGTAAGGCATCTTCAGGTAATATTGTGTTTGGCGGGTTGATTACACACATCGTTATAAACTTGGGGTTTGTGCTATTTGATTTAGATATTTTACATGGTAACTCTAAGATTGATATTTATGCTTGTTTAGCAATGAAGATGATTCGTCGGGAGGAGAAAGGGAATGGTTTTCTAAGAAAGAATGGTTTCCCTTTATTGCTACCTAACCCTAACCATACTACAATTGAAAATCCCACCAATTTGGTCATTAAGGACAGTGCACCCGAATACACCCCTTCCCCCACCAATTGACTGGAACCTTCATCCTCTAGACCCAAGCCAGCTAAACACTCTTTTTCTTTTGGAGATATGGGTCATTCTAGATTTGTTTTTTCTAAATTCTATTCCTATTTGGATACCCTTTAGGAAGAGCATATTGCCCACCAACACCTATAGGAGGGCATGTTGCTATGACTCAAGAACAATTCTAGGAGGTGTGAGATCATTTTAGGAGGATGGACCAGTTCCAAGACTATGTTTCTGATTTCTTTGGTCATCAACAATGAGAGTGGGAGATGGAGAAGGAATTTAGATTTTCTATGGATTTGATGAGGTAGCAGGTTGATACTCTTTACTAGTACCATGAGCATCTTGGCAACCTACCCCGTTTCCTAGATTTCCTCCTGGTCTTTGTCCTCCCCCTCCTCCACCCGAGTGTCCTCATCCACATTGTTGATTTTCTTCTCATTGGGATAATGAAGAATACTAGTCTAGGGGGTTTATAAAGATATATACATATGCTTGTTTTAGTATGTTTGGTTTGATTCAGTTTGTTTTGATTTAGTTATGTTTCATTTGTGGCATGTTTAGTTACATCGGTCATCATATCATTGCTAGTTTGTTCTTATTGCAAAAATACTAGCTAGAATGATTGTTCTAAACTTTCATGTTGTTGTGATTTATAATGCTAGTATGTCTATTGATATATTTTTTCTATCCATAGCAGCATTGAGTAAGAAATATTTTTACTGTGAGAATTTGAGTGTTGGCCTAGTTTAAGGATCCTTTCACACTATGCTTGACTTTGATGGTACTTCTAAAAATAGTCATGATTCATAGAACTGAACTAGTACTTGTGTATCTAAGAAGACCTCTCAACTATATTTTAGTTACTAAATAAACTCAGATCATGTCAACTCATTTAGGAGAATCAAAATCCCTATAATTGTCCTAGTGCTACATTTTCAAACATAAAAAGGGGGTTTGTTCAAGTGTTGCAATGTGCAAGCACTTAGCAAAAAAAAAAAATGATAAAAATAAGTTGTCGTAAGTGGAAACTAACAAGTTATCCCTTTAAGACTGAGTAAGGTTACTGGGAAATAATTATTATATTTCTCTTAATTCCAAGCAATCCTTTGAGACCTTGTGTAGACTTTGAGAAGCATAAACTATGCGTGTACTAGGTAAGTGCCTATTATCAAAAGCATAAGGAACATTGTTAGATGATGACTTGACTAGGCTTCGAAATTGACACTTAAAAAAGTTAGGTCACTCATTGCACTAAGTATAGAGAACCTATACTTTGTTGGAGCAATCTCAATGGTTCGTGCGACCATGTATTTTGGTGTTTGGGCAAAGAGTTTAAGTTAGGTTCACCCTTGTATTTGATATATGTATATGAGTGTGTAGGTTTGTAGGATATACATATATCTCAACTTGATGGCTTCAAGTCCTGTGAAGGATGGCGCATCCAAGGGACCATAGATAAGGCAGCAAGGACAAGGGTCGAGGGAAGCGACTCCGAGGCATACACGAAGGATGGTATTGGGACAAGCTACGGGCTTGAATGCATCCGAGGGATGAGAGCCAAAGGAAGTAGGCTTGAAGGTAAGAGGTCAAAGCTGCAAATAATAGTCAAGTGAATCGTGAGGGTCCGAGTGCAAGAGAAATGTACTCAGGAAGGGAAACCTTAGGTTTAGGGTTATGCCAGTCGACTGATACTGGGACCAGTCAACTGGAGGTGAGCACAGAGAGGTTCTGTGCCGGAACAGCAGGGATCGGTCGACTGGTGTTGACACCAATATACTGGTAAATAGCCGTTGGAGAGCCGTTGGCCAGGCACCAGTAGACTGGTGCAAGGATCAGTCAACTGGTAATGGTAAGCAGCCTTGCTGTTTCTTCCCAAGCTCTATAAGATGGAGCTTGAGATAGCTGGCCAAGATGATAAAATTAGACTTGGTTAAAGCCTAATTAGTAGTCACTAAGTGCTCAAGGTTTCCTTTGTGTCTAAGTGTTCTTGATTGAAGTCGTGGTGAGGTTTCTCCAACCACAAGGAGTTACTTGAGTAGCCAGAGTTTGCCGGGGGCTAATCCACCTAAGTATTCAGGGATCATCCACCTTACGAACAGCCATGGAGTAAGAGCCCTAATCTCTGAACCTCATTAAAGGAAATGTGTTAGCAATTTGCTTTTTTGTCTTGCCTTTAACTTTCATATTTGTATTCATATTTGTTTATTTTCTACTGTGCACTAATGAATACATAGGGAGCAATCAATTTGAGAGCACCATCTATCCAACCCCCATTCTAACTGGTCATATGATCCTTAACATACTTAAGTAATACTCAAACAATTATTGTATTATTCTCATCAATGAAACTACATGATAGAATTAGATTGATTCACTAGGGATTATGATGTCTGCTCTTTTAGTAATTTGATTGACAGGACACATTTTAGAGCAAAAATAGAGCATATTGGGTGTTGAAGCAAGCTTGGAGAGAAAGCATCATGCACGACCATGCCTACTAGGCCTGATTATGTCTCTTAGGGAGTCCAACTTGTGCCACGGTTCGGCCATGCCCATGAGGCACGGTCATGTCATGCTCCTAGTCAGCCTCAAGGTTCGACTGTGCCTATAAGGCATGGTCGCACCTTGTTCATAGTGAGTTCCACGGTTTGGTCATGCCTATAAGGCACGGTCGTGCCTTGATCATGTTGGATCGAAAAGAATTTAGATATCTCCACAATGACATGATATTGTCCACTTTGGACCTAAGCCCTCATGGTTTTGCTCTTGGGCTCTACTCAAAACGCCTCATACCAATGGAGATATCTTTATCTTATAAACCCATGATATTTCCCATGTGTTTTCAATGTGGGACTATGTTTGCAACCTTGCAACCCCAACGCTTGGGACCCCTTCCTGACCTGGTCATGGACATTTGTTTACCTCTACGCTCCTTTTTGACAAACAAGATCATTTGACACCCTCTACCTCCAACTCAAAGTCTTCTCGTGGCAAACATCGAAGCCACATACCCAGCACACTATCTTACCTGATTTCAAATAAGATCACTGTGTATCTATACACGGATACTATCCTCTGCTTTTTTGACAAGCCCACATGTTGTATTAATGGTGAGGCGGGCTCATGGGTCAAGAGACCTATTGGGCTATCTAATTAGAAGATGGGCCCTTCATAGAGAGCCTACTCTTTTACGAGACCTAAATAGGTTGCAATAATATTTCCTACAAAGGGCGTAAAGTCCTAAGAGAACCCAACAAGCTAGTGTGGGACCTTTTATGACCAGTCCTTTCGACAAAGAGCCGATTAAGAGGTAACGGAGAGCAGAGTCCCATGTGAGTCCGACAGAGTCTAGAGTGGGGCCTTTAAAGGGTCTGCTTGATCAGTGGAGCTGATTGGGATAAGACGGTCCGGCATAGCCGAAAGTGGGGCCTTTAGAGGGTATGTCCTATCGGCAAGACCGATCAAGAGAAGGAGGTCCGACAGAGCCGGGAGTGGGGCCCTTAGGGGGCCTATTCGATTAATCCTACCAATCAAGAGAAGGAGTCTGGCAAGTAAGAAGTGGAGCCTTAAAGGCTCTATTCGATTGGCAGGACTGATCGGGAGAAGGAGATACGGTAAAGTTAGGAGTGGCATCCTTAAAAGGTCTGTCCGATCGACAAGATCGATCTGGAGAAGGAGGTCCGCTGGAGCCAGAAGTGGGGCCCTTAGAGGGTCTGTCCGATCAGTAGGACCGATCGAGAAGGAGTTCCAACAGAGCCGAGAGTGAGGCCCTTAGAGGGTCTGTCTAATCGGCAGGATCGATCGGAAGAAGGAGGTCTAATAGAGCTAGGAGTGGGGCCCTTAGAGGATCTGTCTGATCGGTAGGACCGATCAAGAGAAGGAGTTCCAACAGAGCGGGGAGTGGGGCTCTAGAGGGCCTGTTCGATCGATAGGACCGATCAGAAGGAGTCTGGCATAATTGGGAGTGGGGGCCCTTAGGGGTCCTATCCGATCTGCAAGACCGATCGGGAGGAGGTCCTACAAGGTCGGTTGCACAACCTTTTGACTCCTCTCGGACTTTAACGCACACCTATAACGACATGTTGCCCCCTACTTCCCTATTGGAGGGCCCTTCCCTGTTTACCGCATCATAGTTTAAGTTAGATTTGTTGTTATAATTGATATGTGTGTGATGCTTGGCATGTCCAAGGTGGTTGATGGTTCAATTGCTTGAGGTCCATAAAGATTGGAAAAGGGATGGCGAGAGCATCTGAAGAACAATCGAACGAGGAGCATTGAAGCAAGGTCGAGCCAAGGAGATGCACTACATAAATGAAGGTGTGAAGGATGACATGAGGGTATCATTCAGTGTATTTGAGAGACAATAAGCTTTATGAGAGAAAACCTTAAAGTTTGGAAATACTCTACAGATATGTGAGCAGAATGACCTGTATAACAAGGGATATAGGTAGCTGCAAACTTAAACAAACTCGACCTTAGATATCGTCAAAGTCAGGGTATTAATTGATTAGTATCTAACCATTTAGGGTATGATTGTACCAGCTCAAATTGATGAATCAAAGGAGCCACAAGTTGAATTGAAAGCAAACGAAGATCAAAACTCAATTGTGGATAGGATGATTAAT
This sequence comes from Zingiber zerumbet, assembly GCA_037833815.1. NCBI lineage: Eukaryota > Viridiplantae > Streptophyta > Magnoliopsida > Zingiberales > Zingiberaceae > Zingiber > Zingiber zerumbet. Next base: position 373 of record JBBMJZ010012357.1, on the reverse strand, counting down.
AATGAAAATGGAAAAAAAAATGATAAATCCAGTTATCTTTATTGACTAGCCTTGAGGATGATCAATCTGACTTCAAAAAAATTTTCAACCAGCTAAAGTGCTCATGATAAATGGGAGGGATATTTTTCCCGACTACATCAGAAATTGTTTTTTATTTGATTTGATAATTCTATTACAGCATGACCAACCTCGCCCAAGTTAGGGCTGCATTATTAATACCGACGTGGCACTACTTTAGTACACTGATGTGACATATTTTTTGTAATACTGTAGCATTAACGCATCCAAACATATGAACACGTTAATACTGCATATGATAAAAAAATAAATAAAAAATAACCTTAACACTTAATGCGTTAAAAGTACCGCGGAT